>JBBYHM010000016.1:910331-923358 GCA_038381775.1 Adansonia rubrostipa | reverse complement strand
TTGCACTGTGCTACGTGTCTGCTGGTACATTTGTGTATATATGTTTATTTATATTTTACCAATTCCTCTTCATCTTTCGCAATTGAAAGTTGAATGTATGTTAACTGATAAAAATCAAGTTTGCTGTTGTACAATTAATTTAAAAATACTCCTTGAAAGTGAGTATAAATTTAAACAGATAAAAGGTGCAGTAATTTTATATTATTTAGTTAAATATTAGATCTATTAATTATGATTTGGGATAAAAATATAACAAAATATTCAAATATGTGCAAAACATGATAAAATAATAACATAACTAAAATATAATATAAAATATAAATAAATATAAAATAATAATATAAATAATGTAATTATAAATGATTTTGTCAAAATTTCAATTTTTATAAATACTAGAATAAATACTCCAGTTATGTTCCAAGCAGGTTTTTTTTTTTTTTTAAAGTATATATACTTTAATTTTATATGGATGTCAAAATAAATAAAAAGTATATTACAATTAAAAAAAATTGAATTTATATAATAAAAAAACAAGCTTTCTTCTAAAATGAAAAAAAAAATCATAAAAATAATATCACTAAATTTTTAACTGTTTTATTTTTTTTCAATCAAAAAGTTTTTAAAAATAAAAAATAGCAATCTTATTATCCAAGCTTAAAATAAACAAAAATTAATACTGATGTAACACATGGATGATGTATGTTGGTTTTTTAGACTTGTCAATTCTTACCTCAAATCGAAAAAACCTACCAAGCCATCCAGACTCAAACATGACTCGACTTGTTTTGGATGAAAAGAGTTAACAATCCAAACTCATAAATGACCTAGATTTAAAATGAACCGAATTCAGAGATTTGAATTAAAAAATGATTCAAATTCAAAATGGCTTAAAACCGAAGTAACGCAGACTCGAAATAGCTCGAGCTCGTAATGACTCAAATTCGAATTGATCTTAACAATTAATTCGAAATATCCCTGAAAACAATGGCCAAACCTACAAAAGATGAGCGTTAAATCTCATTGATTAAAACCGATTAATCCAAGTGTTAAACTCGATTGGCCTGAACTCAAGATGATCTGAATCTAGAATGACTCAAACTAGAGTAATTTAAGTGTTAAACTCAATTAACCCGAACTCGAAATAAATCAAAACTAATATGATGAGAAACCAAAAGTGATTGGAAACTAAAGTATCCTGAATTTGAAGTGACTAAAACTGGAACAATCTAAACCTAAAAGATGATTTGAAAATTTAAATACTTAAAATGGTTTAGCTTGAATTTTATCTCTTTTTCATTTTATTTTTTTCAAGCAAAAAATAAAATAAAATAATAAAATTTTAAAAAAAATTAAAAAAGATTATGTGACACGTAGATACCTTTTCCATCCAATTTACTTTGATGTTAAACTCGATTGGTCCAAACTCAAAATAGTTTAAATCTAGAATAATTTGACTATAATCAACTAAAGTGTTAAACTTTATTGATTTAAACTTGAAATAAATTAAAATTAAAATAATTTAAATTTAAAATAATTTAAAATTAAAATAATTTATGAATGAAAAAAATAAATCCAAAAATAACTTAAAATTAAAAATTTAAATTATCTTAATTCAAATTAATCTAATCTAAAATTAATACAACTAACCTGGATAAAAGATCTAACATAAAAACAAAAGCAACGGCAGCCAGCCACGTGGATAGGCTGGTTGCTCTTCAAAATCAGTGGAGGAGAAAGAACAAAATTATTGTCTTTCGCATGGCCTTCTAGAATATTTCGTCACTTTTGAAGATAATCTCTCCATTTTCTCCGGTGGTTATTTTGTACGTATCGTTAATCTCTCCAATTATATTTTGGTACTCATTTCGGATGTATTATTAGTAGGACCTCCACTTATGTACGCAACCCAATTGAACAAAAACATGTCAAACACTAATCTGCCAGCAATTGCGATCCTCCTATGTCTCTTCCTTCCGAACTCTTCTTCCCCTGCGCTGCTATTTGAAAGGGAACATCGTGTGCGTGGGGTTGGGATTCACAACTTTCTCCTTGCGGGTCCAACGCCACAGCCAAAGGCTCGTTTCTTGTTGAAACGCCAAACCTCTTGGTTAATTTGATGTATTTAAATCACTGCTGCGTTTATTATGGGAAGCTGATTAAATGAACCCATTGCCTTGGCATCCATTGCTCGAAGAGAATCAAATTTATGTTGCTTTGCATCTTTCCATAGAGTAGAGTTGACCGCCCTATAATATATATATATGATAATATTTGATACGATTACATAAATATAATATATATAAAATTAAAAAATATAATACAATATGAATACATTTTCAAAATCAATTTAATATAAATTATAAACGTATCAAAATTAATATAAATATAAAAAATTTTAAATACAATTATAATACAATAAAATATATAAATATAATATAAATATATAAATTATCAAATTTACTATACAACTAAGATCCAAAACCAGCTCAAACCATCTCTCTCTCTCTCTCTCTCTCTCTCTCTCTCTCTCTCTCTCTCTCTCTCTGGCCTCTTTGACAGTGGCTTAGCCGCTTTATGTTGAGTGCATCTATTGAACCCATTCAACTTTTGAAATTAAATAGCACATTTATTTGGCATTAAAAAAAATGATTTTTTTTATATTGATGCCATTAAAATTTATTAAGAAAAAGAAGTAAAAAAAAATTAATTTTGTCATCACTTTTACATTCATTTTAATTTGAAAATTTTATATAATTTTCTTACACGGCAGTTATATTAAGTTTTAATTTGTAAGTTTGAAAAATTTTTAACATATTTTAATATAATTATATATTAAGTCTTATTTTAATTTTGATTTGGTGTTTATTTCTGGTTGAAATTTTTTTTTTCAATTTTTCATCCAAATTATAGCTATGTTTTTTATTTTCCAAATGCATATATAATTTTATATAAAAAAGTAACTTCAAATCTAAACATTTTTAATTTTTTTGCCCAAAAAAAAAATCTTATCATTTCAGAACATAAAATTAAAAATTAAATTCGAAGTTTAATTCGGCATAACTTAGTTAGGATTTGTCGGGTCTTTTCATTTTTTTTAGTTTTTACGAAATTTGAGTATTTAACTTAGCTAGTTAGTGCATATTCTTTTTAACAGTTAAATGAGTAGATTATGAATTTTTTTTTAAATCTTAAATTCGGAAATAAAAAAATAATTGGTGTCAAATGAGGAGAAATGATTGCTGACTTTATTTGATCATATGTCAAGAAACAAAAAAATCCAAACCCGGATGGGTCAACTTTCCCGCCTGCGAAACTGCAATTTGCAAATGTTAAATGTATGGAGTTTTTTATTTTACAATGTTCACAATGTTTTATTCACCATGGCTATATATAGTATCAAGCAGTGCTGCTTGTGGTTATTAATTGCAACTCCAAAATGACTCCAATGAGCACGGTTTATCAGGGACTTGCTTTAGGTATTAATCGGTGCAGCAGCGATACATGAGGAACAATTCCATCGGCTTGGTACAATCAACGCAAACCACCTTCTCATGGATGCTTCCGATTGCAGCAGCGCTAGTCCCCGGAAGTATCAGACGGTTGCAATGGTGCTCGGTGCGAAGACGCTGGATGTGATCATTCAGTGCAGGAATAAAACCTTTCTCTGCTGCCTCCGCTTTCCATGCACCGTATTCTTCGAAGCTTTTCAAAATAGTCTCCGCCTTAGCCCTGGCCAGTTCATCTGATCCCCTGGCTATCACGGCCCATCCTTGATCACTTCCATCGAAGCCGAGCATGGTCAAAATCTCTTGCAGAATTCGGTCGTTTTCCACGGTCATGCCGTGCTGAACTCTTGAGTGCCACATGCTCTCTAACCGGACCCAGAAGAACCATATTAGCGAAATGTCCGGCAGTACATGGCTAAGATTTTCTATCTGGATGGTGGTCATGTTCCTTCGAACTTTTTCCCCAGGGTTGCTTTTTCCCAAGTAAAGCATCTCTAATTCGATATTGGCAGTTTTCGCAACAGCTTCTGCAGTCGTTGTGAATTTCCGGATCCAATCCATATCTTCTCCACCATACAAGCAAATAAATTTCTTTTCTGTTAACTGCAACACCACAAATGGCTTGCAAGTTATTAATTATACCAACATATTAATGCTTAAAACATTAAATCAAAATGGTTTACTAATATAAGGACTTACCCAATCGATCATGGAGGGTTCTATAGAATCTGCCAAGAGTTCAATCTTCCATGTCTCATCCTTCCAAAGAGCTTCTTCCCTGATCTTAGTGAAAGGGAATGCCAAACTTCCCCAAATAAACATCATGTGCATCGCATTCGGATTCACGACTCTTCCTTGTGGGTCCAACACCACTAGCAAAGGCTTCTTGCGGAATCCCCACACCTCTTTGATGTACCTAATCACCGCTGGTTGAATCATGGAAGGGTGACCAACCGAGTACCATGGCATCTTTTCTAGCAAAGACTCGAATTGCTTTCTCTTTTTGTCATCAAAGGGAGTGGACCTGTCTACGACTGGCATCCAAATCATCTCGATCGGACTGTCCACCCTTGTTGGCTCCGCTCGCGATTCATTATATGTATGTGTGAGAATAAGAAGCTCTCTTTCTGGGATCTCAAGTCCTGAAATGAGTAGTAGCACACTCTTGCTTCTCAAAGACTGGATGCTAACCTGTATTTGTTACAAATGGTCAAAAACAATTCGTTCAAAACAATTCTCATATCCCTTGATATATACATTGCAGTTTGTTACTTATAACGAGTGTACTTATCCTTAGTTTTGGTTATTCTTCTGAGGTTATCATTAAGTACCAACTCATGAATCCGGGTTTATTCTAGTTGGTTCATGTAATCACTTTAAAATGTACCATCCAACAAGCCTCCTTAGTATCAAGGTTGCGACCTCCTTAGTATGAAAAAAAATGCCACCTCATCAAAGTTTTACCAGCTGCTTAAAAGGTCTATATTTAAGCCACATTGAGCCTCGACAAAATGGACTAGTTCAGAGAAAGGAAAAACTGGGAGGAGAAAGCATACCCTTTGCTTTGTAGTTCCATCCCAAAGTGGTGGCTGGCCATCGTTGGAGTAAATCAAAGCCTTAAGAATCTTCATATTATCAATATGGATTGCATCAAAGAGGCGCAGCAGCGTTTGATATGCTTCAATATCCTTTCTTTCATCTGTATATATCAAATTAACCAAGTTCATTATCGTTCATAGTAACAGTCGATGCATTGCTGACATTATTTCTGGTTAATCTACCATCCTAGCTATGATCCATATAATTTCATGTGAAATCCTGCAAGTGAAGCGAAAGGATGACTTACTAATGAGTTGACGACAACGATTGAGTTTCTCCACAAGATCGCTATATATACCATTGATATTGTGCGCCAAGCTTGACAACTCCCAAGCATCTGCAGTCGATGATATGAACCTGAGGGAAACCTCAAATATATGAGAGTCATTAGATTGCGATGGCTTGAGAAAGTAGATTCAGGGCTGGCTTAATGAAAGACGATGACATACTCATGGCCTGTGCCAGTGATGCCTATAATTTGTGATGTGCAAACCACTGTGCTTCGGATGGTCCAGTAAACAGCTGAAGGGATTTCAGAATTGGCGGATGACATTTCCGGGTCTTCGGGGCTAATGTACTTGGATGGAAGCTCCTTGAATTCGATGATGCACTTGGCTATGACAAGCATCGCGTCGATGAGGTTGGCAAGTGTTTCAAATTTTGGTTTCAAAAGGTCAGCTCGTGCAAAGACTTCCGGCAATTGTTTGAGGAGTGCAACCCCTTTGGCAAGTGGATTGGTGGTGTAAAGCTGGACCACCAGCAAGAATTCACCATAGGTCATGGCAAATGCCGCCAAGGCTAGTACAACCTTTGCATCCCATGAGTAGCTTCTAACTACCTGAGCCACTGCTAGAGTTGTTGAATGTGCATCTTCTCCAATTGACAACCGGTAGGTTATCTGTCATTATTAGAAAGTACAAAATTTTGTAGCTTTAAATCCTGATGGAATGTGTTATGTAAATCCTGACCGTATGATCTATGTTAGCCTAAATCAAAACGTTATTCATTGAGGACATCGAAGCAGATATAAAGTTATTCATTCAAGTAACCGATGTAACAATAGTGATCTAACCTCGCAGGAAATTCTGTTTATGGTGACCGATAAAATGTTGATCAACTCATCATAGCTAGAATATTGGAAGAGAGCTCTTTCATCCAATGCATCCACTTGCATGAGTGCTCCCTATTCAAACATCGTATTAATCAGTCACACCATAACATAAATATTGGCGAAAAAAAGCATATAGCAAAGGAGGTAACGCTTTACCTGAACTGTTCCGGCGACAGCAGGGGTTGCTCGGTGAAAGATGTCTTCAACAATGTCAAGAACAGGTTTCATATTAAGTTCAATAGCAGCAGGCTCATGGGTGGCCTCGATTTGCTTCCCTATCGCTTTGCCACCTGAGGTTGAGAACATATGTGGCTCGCTCCTCACAGATGACAATTCCATTATGTTAAAGAGGTGGATTCTTTGGTACTGAGTCAAGGGAGCGAACCGACGAAGGTTTTGTTTGGATTATGTTTGAGGAACTCATAGGCCTTTTTATAGTTCATTTGAGAAGGAATTTCTTCCTTGCCTCCAATGAGGGTTTAAGTTATGTAGTGCTGCTAGAGGATTAGAATTTTTGAATATTGGCTTGTAAATATCTTTGTCCCCGTTTTTCCCAGACCTTAACAGTGTAAAGATTAGTGACTCCTGAGATTCCAAGACAAGGAATTTCGGCAACTTTCACCTTCTGAAACGTATATTCATTGTTGCATGTTAATGCAATAAAATGTCTTGGTTTAGTTGCGAGTATTCTGGTTCTCTTAGAACCGTTTTTCACGACAGTGAATTCCCTTCCTGAACTTTTCATTTTTCAATTTTTTTTTTCTATATAGGATTCTTATTGGAATGCTGTGATAAATATACATATATATATATATATATATATCGTTAAGGACTATAAATACTTTAGAAAAAAAAATAAGAATCCATATAAAATAGGTTAGGGGTGGAGTTTCTGAAAAAAGTACACATGAAAATTTTATCCCAATCAGACGAAACAAATGCTAATACAACCTGATTTTATTTGCAACAACAAAAAAATGGGAGGTGGGGGAAATCCAGCAAACGTGTTGGCCGGTCTTCCTTTCCAATTTAACTATTACAGTTACGAAAGGAACCTTGCGTCTTTGAAGCGAAAAGCTAAGATGCCCAGCAGACTGTTGTAGCTGGTATTTGTAGTCAGTGATTTAAATAGCCGTAGTAACGTATAGTTATTTGCGTTTTCAAAACTCTAAAATAAAAAAACTTGATGCAACCAAAAATTAGTCCACGACCTCAATTTAAGTCCATGCTAGTGGTTAGGTAATCTTAACTAAGAAATGAGACAGAAGTCAATTTAACTCCAACAGCTATTGCAGTTCTTACTCTGTTTGGCCTTGGTTTCTTTGCTTGTTATGTCGTTTTATTTTCAAGTTTGAGGTCCCTTATCATCCTGTCAGCAGATTTCCTGACTCAGGGCGTTTGCTTGATAAAAATCAGTTCATTTATCCTAAAATATTAAAGATTTCTTATGTTCTAGCTAGCTAGGGCTGGAAGATGCAGACTTTCCAAGGCTTCAAGGAGCTCTGGCAGAATGTTCATTTACCAAGAAAGGGCTAACAACGACCTTAATTTATTTTCTGTCAAGTAAAAGGCTTGCTTTACTAAAGCATAACATCTATATGCAGTGAGGCTTTAAGTCACCCATCTGCCACACAGAAAGAAAAAAAAAAAAAAAACCTTTTAGCTTGATCAGATCAGAATGATAGACCTGTCCATGGACAGGCTCGACTGTGTTTGAAAGTCTGTTTTATTTGCTCATTATATTATTAAAAATATTATTTTTTATATTTATACTTGCACAATTTATAATGAAAATTGAAAGAGGCATTGGCATCTAATTTAAAGGATTCAAAGAGTTCAAGGGTTGAAATTCATATTCAATAGGAAAGTTGATAAATTTCATTCAGGCCAGTAGATGATGCAGAGCAACTGTTGTGCACAACTAAGCTGATTAAGGATTTTGAACAGTTTCATTGTTAAGCAAATTTTGGGCTTCGTTATTAGACTATCTGGAATAAGCTAATCATAAAGGAAAAGATTGAGCAGGTGAAAATTTCTGTTAATATGCATTGTTAAACAAATTCCTTTGTAATATATTGACAAATCTCTTTTAAGTCTTTCTGGTACTAACGGAAAATCCTGACATTCAGTGAGCAGATTATATTTTCTTTGTTCGAAAAAAGTTAGTACTCAGTTTACAGATGACAAAATTTTAATGCTCCTGATTAAATTTAGATGGCATAACACAACATAGCATAACATTACCACAACCATATTTAATTCCATGTTTCTAATTGATGCATGCTTAGACTAGGAAGCTAACTTAATATGGATTGGGGTATGACTGTGGACGTAGTTATCTTTAATTTTATTTTTATTTTTCATGTATTTGGAGGGTTTATTTTTCTATACCTCTATTTGTATATGCATCGGAAACATGTGTCTGATACTGATGCTTTTAAAAAAGTGAAGTGTCAGAGCAGCGTACCAACGTATAAGCGCTTGTTATTGCCATCTTCAAGGAAGACCTCCTGTTGTGAGGTTAACTTGAATCCCACATTATATTCATTAAAAAGAGGAAGATTTTAAATAATAACTTTTTTTTTTCTTTTGCCTCAGAAATTATCGTAATGGAATGTGCTGATTAAAATCACTATTATCATCAGTCCCTCCAACAAAAGTTATTTCAGTCAGAAAATCTCTACTGAGATTCTCCTACTTAATAAGTTACATTTATTCATAGATCGTAAACTTCTTCATAAGCCGCTTGCATTTCTGGCATACCATGACGCTTCTTTGCATCAACCCTTCAGAATAGGGAAAAACTTGTTCGTGATTGCAAGGCCCATCAACGAGAGGCGGTTCAAGGGCTGCTCTGAGAGCATCAATGAGTTCCAACTGTGCCAGATTTTCTCCCCACTGTCGAAACAGATTCCAGCATCGATCGATGTCATCCCCTTGGACCTTCACAACATCTGTTGACGACAATCCTTTCCCAAATACTGCCCAGCCATTATTATTACTGCTATGCAGCAAGGCTAACACCTCAGCTAGGACACGATCAGTGCCGGTAGTATTTCCTAGTCTGGATTTTGATCTTCGCATGCTCTCTAAACGAAGCCAAAAGAGCTGTATCTTTGTGAAAGAGAGTAAGTTGCTGTGTATTTCTCCATTGATGGTGGTTAAAATCTCTTTTACATGTTCATCAGGGTTATTCTTACCAACGTATATCATCTCAAGCTGCACGCCTTCATCTTTTATTTCTTTCATTTTAGCACTAAATTCTCTAACCCAATATAAGTTTGTACTTCCATAAATGCAAATATTTCTCTCTTCTTCAACCTGACATAAATTCAAAAGTAATGAGTAGAATATAAGAGAGCCAGTTTGCTAGGAAAAAGGAAAAACATATATATTGCCTATGTTATTCGCACTTGGGTGCGAGTATCGAATATAGATATATGTCTGATGTAAGTATGTTTAATTTTTTTAAGTTTTTTTTCTTTGAAGGGTTATACCCCTACACTCATGTCCGAATATGTGTTGGACATGGGTGCCAAACACAGCTACTCAAGAAAAATGAAAATTCCAAGCAGCACAGTATTTTGCTATGCATTTAGGGATTTATTGTAACTTGACGGTGGCCTACCCATTGTGTAAGGATAGGGTGAATTCCATTGGTCATAAAGTGCATTATCCTTTGCTCCCCATCCCAAAGCTCATTTTCCCTTGAAAGTGAAAATGGATATGCCTCAGAACCCCATATAAATACCATATCAAGAGCGTTCAAGTTTGTAATCGTCCCTTCTGAATCCAAAGCTACCATAATGACTTCTTCACCTCCATAGTTCCATTCTTGTCTGATAAAGTTTATCACTGCAGAGTTTAGAGTCCAAGGTTGTCGAACCGAGTAAAATGGCATGGCGTTTGATAAAATGCTGAACCATTTCTCCTCGGCGTCGGTCCATCCTTCAGAAAATGAAATGGGAACCCATACAATGGCATAACTTGCTTCTACCTTCTGTCTGTGAGGATGATCATATGTTTGGTTCACTAGAAAAAACAACTGCTCTAATGGAAGGAGATCTGGCTTGGAAATCAAAAGTAGGACAACCTTGCTTTTCAATTCGGAAACACCTAACTGGCAATGAATCAAGGAGTTACTACATAGGATAAACAGAGTTTTTGATCATAAATTACTAAATGATTGGATCATTTCAGAGTGAACGGTAAGCAGAAGAACACCATGATTTCTTATTCAGTCACTAAATGACGAAAACTATCTCAACAGCCAGTTTCAACATCTTGTTTTTAGTGCAGTAACAGTCTTTTTTTTTAATTGTTTTCTAATAGAAGTAAATATTTAATTTAATGAGAAAGAAAGCTTTTTACCTTTTCTTGTGTAGAACTATACTGAAGTGGCAAGTCATCTTTTAGAGCAAACAACATCTGAAGCACCTCTTGATTGTCGGCATGGGACTTCTTAAAAAGGTTCAGTAGCTTCTGGTGCAGCTTTGCCTCTGTCAATAATAGATATACATGTATCAGAATTGCATTGTATAAAATGCACTCTTGTTGTCATTGAAATGCTTCTAATTCATTCTGAACAATCCAGACTGTTGACACCTGTTTGTCGACGACAAGCATCCACCTGCTGCCTAAGGTGACTGTACAGTCTGCTCAACCTGTAGTTCAGACTCAAGAGTTCCCATGCCGCAATTATTATATTTGAATATCTGCAGAAGTAAGTGAAGTTAGCTGATTTATTGAACTTGGAAGTATTTGACCTCAATATTTGAAGAAAAAAATCATTGGAACATATGAAGGGAAAATCAGCATGTTCTTAGATTTATGACAGGTCAGAACATGCACTTGCTCAGGTTTCATTGCCATCGGGTTGGTGATTTGAGAAGCGCAGGCCAAGATGCTTCTAATGATCCAGTAAACTGTAACATATATTTCAGACTTTGTCGCAGCCAGGTTCTCAATATCTGGTCCTACATTTACGACAGGCAGACGTTCAAACTCGATGATGCACTTCGTCAAATCCACCATCGTCTTAAAGAGCAATCTTAAGGCCTTCAATTGAGGCTTCAACATGCTTATGTCACTAGGAAGTTGTTTAAAATTTGCAACCGATACTGCCAAGGGGATATGAGGGCGTAGCTGCATTATGAGGCAAAATTCACCATAGCTTGTTGCGAAAGCTGCAAGCGCTAATGCCACTTTCGCGTCCCATCTATGACTTCCCAGCAAATCGAACAATGCCATCGTTCTTGTATGAAGATCCCCTTTACCAGGGCACTTGCAAAGCATCTGCAATCAAAATCAAAAGAAAATTAATACATTTTTTTAATGCAAGGGGGCTCAAGAAAGAAAGAGAGAAAGAGATAGAATTACCTCATGTGAAATTTTATAGATGGTATGCACTAGTGGTTCTTGTGATCCAGTCAGTTCAATGTTGCTAATGTTACCCTTTAAATTTGCATTAATAGGTTTATCTGGAACCTGCGTCAGAAATACAACATCAAGGTCATTAATAACATACTTGAATCCCTTATTCCAAAAGACAATAACATCGCAATGAAGTTCAACAAATTCTTGGAGAATTATGTATTAAAAAGCATGTTGACTCGGTTTATTTCAGCGTTGACAGAGTTAGCAAAATGAAGAACAAAGACAAAGTTATATAATATGAAGCTACTTTGCCAGGATCTCTGAAAATTGATAGACTGGGAGTCAGACTTTAATCATTCAAGCTAGGCATATGAGTAAACATCTAAATTCAGATTAACAATGTAACCATGCAGGGAGTTACTGGTACTTCTGGTGTTGTAGCATAAAACATGATGTTCTCCACTGCAGAAAGTAGCATCTCAGAATCAAGGCGACGGCCATCAGGGTCATGGCTAAGGAGGAGCTTCTTTATCAGGATTTCATCATCTAAATACGATCGATAATATTGCCAGAGGCTACCACTTTCAACTGAGGTCATGGCTGTAAGCGATGGTGCATGAATCAAAGGCAAAAATATGCATATCAGTTGAGAATGGTAACGTAATGTAAGCTTGTTATTTTAGTTTCCCTTGAAAAAAAAACATGGGATAAACATACTTTGCTTGCCAAAATTGCAGTTCCGTATATAGTCAAGGTCCTTCTCTTTGCTTTTATGACCGCAAGCTTTCAAAATAAAAGGAAAATTGATATAACTACGATCTTGTTTCCTGCTTTAAACTGTTGAAATAACTAAAGAACAGGCTCTCACTTAAAGAGTTTTAAATGTGGACCCGAATCAAATTTAAAGCAGAACCAAAAGCACTTTCTTTGCCTGTCCTGGTTTCTGAAAAAACAAGTCATGCTAACAGCAAGCGACCAACGCCAACAGACAACTATATTTGTAAACCCTTATCTGCTTCTATATGACCGTCGTGAAAAATGAGACTAAACCAAGTAGTAATTTATTTCTTGCTGACAAAAATCTTCGTTCTTCAGTACTTGTACTATTATATTACAAAAGAAGGCATTTGTATAAGAACAAAGATATGCTGATATCAGATTTTGGATGGGCTAAGGATTAATTACGTATTCAAATCTGTGGAGCTCTTTGATTTTTCTTAATGTATTCGTGTTTAACACATATGCAGATATGAATATGGGGATACGACTCTCTACTAACTTTTTAAATACATAAAAAATTAAAAAAATAAAATATACTCGTATCTTACACTCATATTCGAATTTCGAGTGCAAATCCTAAGAGAATCATGCAACTATGTGGATGTCTCTAGAGAGTTGAATCCTACAATGAATTATAAAGAGAGAGAGATCTTCT
>JBBYHM010000016.1:886785-910231 GCA_038381775.1 Adansonia rubrostipa | reverse complement strand
GAAGAGACCATGAAAAGAATAAAGGGTTCCTCTTGCTTTTTGGAAATAACTGTTGAAATTGATACCGTAAAATAAACACAGCGTAATATCCGCATGGATTAATACGTAAATTAGCTATCTTTCAACGATTTGATATATGAAAAAATTATTTACCAACAGTTATTTGAATTTATATTCCCTCTACAAATTATCCCAACGGAATAATGCCCATTAGATAATATCATACCATATTTTTTTAAATGCTAACACAGCATAGATTCAATGCGGTATAACTTAATATTGATCAATTTAATGATATCAACATTTTATACTATAACATTAATTCATAGCAATAATTTATTTGATGAAAATAAAATTTAAATATGAAATTATAAATTTTTTTCGAATCATTAAAAGTATATAATTTGAAGACCAATTTACCTTATCCAAACCGACTCATATCAGATATGCATGCTCAACTTGCACCTAAATATTTGGTTAAATATTTTAAGTGCATGTATCCCCTTATTCTATATTCAAGTCCCTTTTCCTCCTATATGAACCTTGAAAAGCCTACTAAGTTAAAAAACAAGTCTCTCTCTTTGATTATTTTGGTATGAAAAGTGAAAGCCAGCGGGATACAAAAATTTGGTAGATCTAACAATTATTAGCCAAACTGCCACCACAGTTGAAATGGTTAACTAAAAAGTGGTCACGTACGAAAAAGAAGAAGAAAAAAGAGGAATTAAGAAGTGGTGGAAAGCAGTGATTGAATTTAATGACTCATTTATTTATGTTATTTGAATTTAAAATAAATATTAGATATAAATATATATATATTTATTTTTTAAAATTTTTTATATATTTAAAAAAATTATATTTTTATCTTTATATTAAAATATATAACATGAATATTTAAAAAATTAAAATATTCGATAAACTTTTACCTAACAACCACTTCATTATCGCTTTCCACCTTAATTATATTGTATCTCATTGCAGGGGAATTTCTTGAAATTGTCTTCTACTTTGTGATGGGCCTCTGCAATATACTTTAGAAAGGGGAAAGGTAACATTTCTTGGACAAATAATAGCCGCACTCTGTAGTTTTATAACGCATTCAAACTCATTTCTTTTTCTATTATTATAATGCAGTTAATTAAAGCACCATTTTTTCCTTCTGATAATGCAGTTAATTAAAGCACCATTTTTTTTTCCTACTTTGCTTTTAATTCTCTTAATTGACTTATTAAAGTTTTGGTAAAGGCGGTGCCGGGCCCCCTGCAATGCCTTTAATGATTCCTTGAAGCACATTCTCACTGATGAACTTGGTTAATAATAATGTTTTTTTTTGAGCCATCACGTGGGAAGTACGAATATGGGCGAATCTGTAATATAGATATAATATGATATGAATATGATAATATAAAAATTTTAAATATTAAGATATAAGTATATAAAGACATGATAATAAAATATATTTTTATATAATAATATGTAAAAAATTTAAAGTTGATATTTTTAATTAAATATTAAAATTTATATTTGATATATATATTATATGTATTTATCTTTAAAATTTATTAATCACGTAGCATAATTTAATTCATTAACAATATATAAATTTATATACTTTTAGTACATTAAATATAAACCCTAAATATTGACCTTCAAATAGCTTTTTAATTTGTTTAATTTTTGAATTTAAAAACTTGATCCCCTAAAAAAACTTATGAGGATCAAATTGTTCATTATTGATTCATACGTGGGAGAAAAATACAAAAAAAAAATATCGTCTGTCTAGCTATTTGTGTCCATCGTATTTTGATCATACTTTAACCATATCCAATTTATTTTCAATTTTTTTGACTTGTCCTAACGTTTCAAACACAATCTTTTATATCGAAGTTGTGATCATATCGAATACATGTTCGATACTTACACTTTCTTGGCAGAAGCGTAATCGCTTCTTAGGCCATGACTATTACTTTATTAGAAGCTGTTTAACTTGTTTTAACTTTAATCTAAGACAAACAAAATATATTATCGTTAGACTTGTTTATAGATCTGATTATCTATTCGATTTAAAATATAATTTAACTTAATATAAGTCAACTAGATTTGACTTGAATTATTATTTAATAATTAAAAAATATATTTTTATTTACATTTAGTTATAAAAATATAAAAATATTCATAAAAATAGTTATTTTATTTTTATTATTTTTTAAATAATAATTTAAAAATTCAAATCTAATCGAACCTAATTCAAGTCTAAAAATATTACAAAAATAAACTATGACCCGACCACGGGCACCTTGCTCTCATACTTCTATAAATACTTGTATTATTATCTCTCTCAGAAAAAAAAATCAATAGCTTTTATTGATACAAAAATTATCAGGTTATGCTCGTTATACTTTCTTTCTTCTTCCGTACATAATTAAACCATTAACGCAAATCACAGTCACGCAATTATCAACGCCTTGCTACCATTCTTTTCCATGTGTATTCTATGGTGAGTAGAGCAACTTATTTTGCTCATTTTTTATCCCCTGCTTGAGTTGTAAACTTATGCTTTTGAACTTGGCATTTTAAACCTTCTTTCTCAATGCTATATCTTATAGTAGGGGACAATGTTTACACTGTCAATGACCATAAATTTGTTAAATTAGTATTATCTCATATCCATTAAATTTTAAATTTATTATAAGTTTATATCCAGATTGAGATTCTTTATTTATTATTAATTAATTTTTCGTGAGATAAAAAATTGAATCGAATAGGTTAGTCGTACCATTTGAATCAGAACCCAGTGACTTGTCTGGTTTGATGACTATATAAAGATTGTATAATAGTTGAAATAGTAAAAAAATTGAATTAACCAGTATAAAAATTATATTGAATCAGTAAAAAATGGTTATATGTATTATTCAAAATTTACTTGTATTTAATAATATTTAAACATATTACTTTTTAATTTTATATTAAAGATAGTGTTTATTAAATTAAATATTATTTTATTAATTATCAATTATGCTTAATATTTATTTTATATTAAATTAGTGTCTAAATATAAAAAATATATAAATTAAATTGGTTAAACCAGATTCAATTTAACTAATTCGATCTTCGATCTAAATTTTTTAACTTTGATTTTTAAATTAAACATTTAACATAATATATTAATTTTTAATTTGTTACATAATAAACTTTTTATTTTTATTTATACGTGATACGAGTCTATTAAAACAATATCGTCTTTTTAAGTCTCATTTGTTAAGTTAGACCAGCTCTGATTAATGTTTCGAGTTTCCCGAGACAATTGTTAGAGATCATTCCATTTCCCTTCATTAAAGAATCGTATGTAGTTGATATCGAATGATATCTATAAACAACACACTTGCAAATTAAACTGCAAGCCTTTTAAATAAATATGATTAAATTGCAGTATCTGAACCATAAAATATGTAGTTCGGAAGGAATACATTAAATGTCTTAAAGACTTTAGCAACGTCGGACTAATATTCTACTTCATTCGCCCTATGTTCTACTGATCCACGTCCCTAAGAAAGAAACAAATTAAATTCCTTTATTAAGTGCAATCTAAACTCTTAAAGTAATGAAACAACTCTATTTAGCAACATGTGTGAGATTGATTTCTGTCTTACTGTATCCCAAATTTGTCAATGCCTACCTAAACTCTACCCTATCAAAGTCAATTTAGCTGGCAGTGACATTAATTTATCAACCTCCCTCTCAATTACAATGCCAATCCATGATCTTTGAAGCATTGAGATTTAAATTATAATAGTAAATATATATTTTTTTATCATGTTTATTTCAGTTTTAAATTAATTACAGTAAATATTAATTATAAATATTAATGTAAAAAAAATTAAAATCGTTAAGTAATGATTGTATTATTATATTACTGTCTCTATTTAAATGTTGAGGCTTAAGAATTGCTAAGTTTGTGTTTTGCCAGCTGACTGAAACATTAAGAGAACAGCAATGGCAGAAATGCTTGTTTTTCCTGTAATTGGGTGGGTGCTCTGTCATCTGACCTTTTGGGACGTGTCAATTGCATTGTTGGGGTTATTCATTTTCAGTTGCGTAAATGAGAGGATCACAAGTAAGGGTCCGATGCACTGGCCAGTGCTTGGAATCATACCATCAGTCTTCCTTCACATGACTGACATGTACAATTGGGCCACCAGAGTTTTGATCAAAGCTGGGGGAACGTTCCATTACAGGGGAATGTGGATGGGAGGTGCGTATGGGATCATCACAAGTGACCCTTCCAACATTGAATATATGCTTAAGACAAATTTCAAGAACTTCCCCAAAGGGGATTATTACAGAGAGAGGTTTCGCGACCTGCTCGGGGATGGTATTTTTAACACCGATGGTGAATCGTGGAAGGAGCAGAGGCAGCTTGCGAAGCTTGAGATGCATTCGAGTCGTTTCGTAGAGCATTCCTTTCAAGCCATGCAAGATATAGTGTACCATAAGCTGTTGATTTTATTGGAAAAGCTGGCGAATTCGGGGCACTGTTTTGATCTACAAGAAGTGCTTCTTCGGCTTACATTCGATAACATTTGCACTGCAGCTCTTGGCGTTGATCCCGGGTGCTTGGCCCTTGATTTACCGGAAGTTCCCTTTGCAAAAGCATTTGAAGAAGCCACGGAGCTCACCCTATTAAGATTCCTGACGCCACCTTTTGTATGGAAGCCCCTCAAGTTCTTCAGACTTGGAAATGAGAGACGGCTCAAAGAAGCAATAGAAGTTGTCCATGATTTTGCAGATAAGACAGTAAGAGATCGCAGGAACAAGCTAGTCAAGCTTGGAAACTTACATGATCAATCTGATCTCTTGTCGAGGCTTATGGAGAGTGAAATCAATAAAAAAGGCGCCCAAAACAAAAATTTTCCAGGTAAGTTCTTAAGAGATTTCTGCATAAGTTTCATCTTAGCAGGGCGAGACACAACTTCCGTTGCATTAGCTTGGTTTTTCTGGCTAATAGACAAAAATCCCGAGGTGGAAACCAAAATCCTGGCCGAAATCTACGAAATTTTAGGTCATCCGGATGGCAAAGTTTTCACAGAAGATGAATTAAAAAAGATGGTGTATCTCCAAGCAGCATTATCCGAATCCATACGGCTCTACCCATCCGTGCCAATCGAAATGAAACAAGTCCTAGAAGACGATGTGTTTCCCGATGGAACAAGGGTTAAAAAGGGTGCTCGAGTCTTCCACTGCATATTCTCGATGGCTCGTATCGACTCCATATGGGGTAAAGATTGCTTGGAGTTCAAGCCAGAGAGGTGGATCAAAGATGGGAAGTTTGTGAGCGCAAACCAATTCAAATACGCCGTCTTCAACGGCGGTCCGAGGCTGTGTCTGGGCAAGAAATTTGCATACACTCAGATGAAAATGGTGGCTGCTTCAGTCCTGTTAAGGTATTCGGTTAAGGTAGTCGAGGGTCACAGTGTTGTACCGAAGCTGACGACCACGCTTTACATGAAAAATGGTTTAATGGTGACTCTCGAGCCTAGGTTGGTAAACAATGCTTAGTTCTCTATAAAAACTTTATGAGTGACAAAATAAAGCAGAATAAAAATAATTAACATATACGGGAGAAATATGCGGACTTGATCTGTCCGTTCACTCATTCCCGTATTTGCTTTACCTTTTATGGGGTTAGTAGGCTAGCAGTATGCCTTTGTTAATGTGATGCATGGTTTGAATCTCATCTAATTTTCAATCTATAATATAAATTTTTAATCTACAAAAGTTTTATTTTTTAAAGTTAATATTTGATGCATTGACTCACAAAGTAGATTTATGTATTCTAAGCGAATTAAATGGTATTATATTATTAAAAATAAAATTATTTTTAAATTAAAAATAAAAAAATTTAAATATATTATATTAAATATATATTTATATTCGATACTCACCTTAAATCTATAATATGTACATGAGAGGCACGGAAGGCACTGAGAAAATATGATATGTACTCACTTTTCTATTCTGTAAAAGGAAATAAGAGGAGATAAGAGAAAGTTCTAACTTAATGATTGGACCACGACTACGTAAATATTTTGCAATTCATATTAAAACCATTTTTCGGTTTTTTTTTTCTGTTGTTTCTTTTTCATTTGACTAACCTTTAATTAATTATAAAGAGGAAATCAAATCAAATATATTTCATAAACTAAATCTTTGTGTAGTTTTTGTTGCCCTTCGATATTGTTAGGCCTTCAATTATACAACGAAAAGATCATTTATACATTTTTCGTTTTAAATTTTAGATTAAAAAATTCTTAATTTTGAACCATGAAGGTATGCTTTTTCTAATACAAATAATTAAAAAAAAAATTAAATGAAGGAATTATGATGGGTAGATAATTGAAAGAAGATGCCATTAACCCGCCATGACAAGAAAACAAATTATATGAAATAAGTCGGGTCATGATTTAAAAAATTTAAAATTTTTTGTTTAAGCTTAAGTTGAAACTATTTAAAAATTTATTTTATTATTTATTATATTATTAAATATCATATTTTATATTAATAGTTATATATTTTATATTAAATTTAAATAAAATTTATTTTATTCTTGAATAGTAATTTCTAGGTTGAATCCATGAAAATTTTATTTAAAATTTAAACTGTACAGACCAAACGAGTAGATCAGCTCATAGATAGGTATGAAATTGCTCTATCTTTATGATAGACAATTAACATCAAACAATTAGAATAATGATGCTATAAGTGAGAATAGATTCAGTCAAGTTATAACTTAAATTTTTTTATATTACTTATTCAATTCGGACTCAAAAACATGTATCACTATTTTAAAACTATTAAAATATTAAAATTATTTTTATATTAATATTTATATATATTTTATAATTAAATTTAATTAAAAATTTTATTAATAAATAATAATAATAATTTAAATTGAATAAATTAAAATTAAAAAATATTTATCTAAATTAAACCTTATACAAACGGGCTTATTATTCCGACCCTTGGACAAGTAGCCCGTGTAAGGCTTTCCATGTTAAAAGGGGGTGGGGGGAAATATAAAGAGAACACACAAAATAAATAAATAAATAAATAACTATTTTTTAAAATAAAATAAACCCCCTTCCTTTCTTTTTTGCCAAGTTTCGTCGCTTATATGCTCCAAAAGCTTCAAACTCGTCTACCAGGCTTCCATTGTCGACTTCTCGTTTCTCTCTTTAATTCCCATTCTGTCTCCCAATTTCTGGGTCGCGATCCTCGTAAGTCTTCTTTAACACTTTCCTTTATATAATTTTTAAATTCAAGAAATTTTTTGGTTTGCCTTTTTTGGTTGATGCGAAAGCTGTAAGGGAAAAAGAAGAAATTTTTACAGCTTTTTTTTTTTTAAAATTATTCCATTTTTATTTTAACTTATTTAAATTTTAAAGCACTTCTGAATGTCGAAAAAGAGCAACATGAACTAAGTAGATGGATTTCATTTTAATGGAATTCTACGATAGTATTTTTCTCTACTGTTTCCTTCAGTTTCCTCGTAACCAAACGGAAAAGTTAGGTCGTGATTATTTCTATGAACGGTCGATAATTAGATATTCAGGGATTCTACAAGTTGCTCTTTAGGGTTATTTAATTTTCGCAATAATGTTGCTCTTATTTAACATCAATTTCACTTCAAAGATTCTGTTATGTGATTCTTGGAGGTGTGGCTAAAAAAAATCTTCTTTAAGGAAAAAAAACCCCTGATACTTGAAAATCTGTTGCCTTACTTGTAAAATTCATTTTTTTTTTTACAAAAGCTTGATTAAATATTTGCAATTTCTATTTTTTTAAAAATTATTTTAGTTAAAACTACAAAACAAAAAAAAAAATGTCAAGGGCAGCTGTGGAACTTGTTCCAAAAGGCGGATTCAGCTTCGACCTGTGCAGAAGAAATGAAATGCTTTTGAAAAAGGGGGCTACCCCTCCATCTTTTCGGAAGACGGGAACCACAATTGTTGGTCTTATTTATCAGGTTTATCTATTATCTTTACCATACTTGTACTTCTGTTATCTATCATCTGATGTTTTCTTTCTTGTCGAATATCGACTTGGTTGGCTGTCTAGTTATAATAATGTGATTATATATGTTACGTATAGAAATATTTTGCTTAGGAATAGCATTAGCATTCTAGGCTATGTTATTCGGACTCGAGTTTGAGTGTCGACAGATAATTGTCTGACATAGATATGTTCAATTTTTCTATGTTTTTCATATATTTGGAGGGTCCTTGAAAGGTCATATCTTCATACTCATATCCAAAAATGTGTCGAACACAGCGTACTTAAAGAAAAATAAAGGGTTGGAGCAACATAGATTTTAGGAATGTGACTACTTTGAACAGTTAATTTCAGCACTGCTTCTGCACAGTGTTAGACGAGCCGTTGTTATATGGCTATGATTTTAAATTGTTTGATTCTGAATCAATCAATGTTTCTCAAATCTTCATTTTTGTTTGAATTATTTAATATTTATTTTTTTGCTAGGGTGGGAGGCTAATGAGTAATACTAATTTTCTTTGACTTCATAAGTCTATTTATTCTTTTGTACCAGGATGGTGTCATTCTCGGAGCGGATACAAGAGCCACTGCAGGAGCCATTGTTTGTGATAAGAACTGTGAGAAAATTCATTATATGGCTCCGAACATTTATTGCTGTGGAGCAGGAACCGCTGCTGATACAGAGGCGGTGACTGGTATAAAAATTTTTTTATCACCATTCTCACATATCTTTTGGCCTCTTTTCATTTTCCTAATGTTTTTGGTTTATTATCAAGTGCTATGTGTGAGTATTACATTGTGCTTTATTTGCATGTGCCTTTCATCAAAGACATGGTCAGCTCCCAGCTGCAGCTACATCGGTATCATAGTGGTCGAGAGTCAAGGGTTGCAACGGCCTTGACTCTTTTAAAATCTCATCTTTTCAAGTAAGCCCGTTGGTTTAGTTAAATCTTTTCATTATTTAGTAGACTGTGATTAAACAAGGCCTTAATAGGTTTTCCTTGTTGTCTAGCTATCAAGGATATGTTCAAGCTGCTTTGGTGCTTGGTGGAGTGGATGTGACTGGGCCACATCTGCATACAGTGAGTTGATTTATACATATGAGAATCTGACATTTTTCCTATTTTTATCATTGTTCTGTTTGCATTAACCTGTGATATCATACAGATCTATCCTCATGGATCTACGGACACTCTTCCATTTGCAACTATGGGTTCTGGTTCGCTTGCTGCTATGGCTGTTTTTGAGTCAAAGTACCGTGAAGGACTAAATGTAAGTTCTTGTGCCATTTAGCATGAAGTTGTGGTGACATTCATTCAATTCATAAGATTGCCCTTGGTTTGATCAGTAAAGTATTTACTTGATATTTGCTTATCAAAAACGGCATGATTTGTGAGAAGTACTCTTCTGAAGAGCTGCAGAACGTAGTTCTTAGTCCTTAATCAAGATATTCGAGATGTCATACTTTTGATGCATCAATATGTTTCAATTATTTGTTTGCACAGAAAGAAGAAGGAATAAATTTGGTATGTGAGGCTATTTGTGCCGGCATTTTCAATGATTTGGGTAGCGGGAGCAATGTTGATGTTTGTGTTATAACGAAGGTTTGTTTTCTTGCCTGTGTTCTTGTAAAGTATAAATTTCGGTTCTGTTGACATTTCTTCGGCACACATATATGTGTATATATATATATATATATATATATGACACTATTATGTATTAAACCTTTGCCAATGAAGCTAAGAATTCAATGCAAACTCTCTTATGATACTTGCTTTTACAATACTTGGTTGTATAGGGGAACAAAGAATACCTAAGAAACTATCAGGTCCCAAATCCGCGTGCGCATATCAGTTCAAAAGAATTTACATTTCCTAAGAAGACCGGTAAGCAACGTCCCTAGCTTATTTAATAAGATATTCTTAAGCAAGGGCTAACATAACAGTGTTCTTCACTAAGTTTTGGCATACAAGTTTATGCATTGTTGTTAAACTGTTGACAACAACTGGATGCTGCAATTCTCTGACGGTGCAGAGGTTCTATCGACGAAGATCACGTTGTTGAGGGAAAATGTCGAAGTTATAGAAGATGGAGATGCGATGGAAGAATGAATACAGCTGGACAGAACTGCATTTGGTGATTCAAATATGCTGGTTCAGAATCCAATTGTTGTTTGTTCATCATATGTTTGTTTCGGATTACAACATTATAATATCATTTACATGCACTATGGAATTGTTGAAAATTATAATAGGCTAAGGACGTTGATTTTCATTCTCAGCATATGACATTATTATTTAAGGAAATAATGGTCCCCAAAGTTTTAATTCTTCTTTCAGCTTCAATTTGCAATGTACCTAGGGCTGTTCATTATTAGGGTAAAAACCAATTTACCGGACCAAATCAAAATATTTTAATTTCAGTCTATGATTGGTAGAGAAATTTGGGATATTTCGGTTTTTGGATAAATCAGTTTGATTAATAAAAAATTAATTGAATTAGTCATATTAAACAGCATTATGGTATGCTGTCTAGTGTATACATTTTTTTTCTTTAATTAAAAAAACCCATAAAAGTTAAAAGCATTAAAAGAAAAAGCTTAAAAAAAAGACCAGATTCATTCCATTCAATTTGTTTGGATCTGTCCATATGAATAAGCCATTGTTGAAGAAAATGGTACAAATGTAGTATTCAACTTTATTTCTTTTTTTCTTTTTATTAGAGAATTTATTCAAAGTTTTGAAATGCCATAAATGAGCTCATAACTTGATGTGGGGAAAGCCAAACATCAAGAAGCAAAAAACAATTGAAACAATCATAAACTATAAAAAGAGGAATGACATGGATCTCAGTCTACTTTTAACTAGTGATTTGACTTACATTTGTGTTCATCAATTTGCTGGACAGGGCAAAATTCTCATCTCATCTCATCTAAGGCTCCATGCCAAAAAAATATTTACTGCTTAGAGAGCTTTCAATGTAGCAACATAGTCCCTCAATTGGCCATCTCCCCTTTTCGGCTTTAAATGATTTGTCATAACACTAATCAGTTCAATCTCCATCAAGCTGGGGATTGCAATTACATTCGCCACCCCAAAAGGGACGGCATCAGGTGACATATAGACCTCCCCTGTATATTATTGCAATTGTGCTTAGAATGGTAGAAGCTCATCAATGGAAATATATCTCTATCTTTCTGGTTATGTTGAATGAATGAATGGCTAACCTTTCCTTGCTTTTGGAAATTGAAATACTAGATCCAGCTGTCAGAGAAGGGGGGTGGATCAGTAGAGCCTGATTCGAGTTCGGATTGTAGTACGACATATGGGGCAGAGTTGGAGATCTTCTCCACAGTTACAGCAAGTCTGTCAAAATTGAAGGATAATATAATAGCTCATTACATATTTTATGAGTTATGACCTGAAAAATAAAAATGGGAAATAGAGAAACTAATTAACCTGATGTCCACAACCAAAGGCCATGTCCTTCGGATTACCAAGACAAATGGGGCAAACCTGTCAAGTTTCCAGTAGGAAAGGGAAAAAAAGGATTAGTAGTTTAATACCTTATAGTAATAATTAGTAATGTTAATGATAAGGCTAATAACAGCAACGTTATTTCATTGAACTGGTATACCTGATGATCGTAAAGGGAGCTCGAAGATGGACTTGCGACAGTGCTAGCTGCCTTATCATATCTAGAATAAGGAGATACATTCTGCTGAAAACTGCTCGTCCGAGAATACTGCTTCAGATTTGGGGTGTCGAAAGAAGATTTACCATAAATTGGGGGAGGGAGAGGAACTCTCTCTGAAGTATATCCCTTCTTTCTTCTGATTTTAATAGCAAAAAGAAAAAAAAAATCACAACTAATTGTGCATAAATAATGGTTAAGATATGAAGGTGAACAGTAGTCGATTTGCAAAATAAATTACCCCAATAAGCCCAAAAAAAAAAAAAATCACAACTAATTGTACATAAATAATGGTTAAGATATGAAGGTGAACAGTAGTCGATTTGCAAAATAAATTACCCCAATAACCCAAGCTCAATAGTTGCTTTATATTGAGAAGGTATTTCCATCAAGGCTGAAAGAGCAAATTCTGCCTGCTTTGTGGATGGATTCATGATCTTTGACATAATCTCAGTGAAGTTCACAAACTAGCAAGACCAAGAAAAAGTCAGCTTTTAACAACTAAGTGCATTCAAAAACTCGAACAAATCTAGAGTTAAAATTCCAGCATCAGCAACCCATCCCTATCCCTAGGCTGTGACTTCTTTTATTTACATTTTGTAACAATTACAATGGAGAAAAAATTATTCACCTGAAAATTGTCGAAGGCACGAGCCGGGATGTTATCATCAAACTCCCTCATCATGTCCCAAGGCCCGTCACCAACCCCAACTAGGATAATTGACAAGGGGAATTCACTGCAACCAAATGGCCATGTGAGGATATATATCTGGTGCTAGACAATGTAAAGCCAGTAGCAAGTTCATGACAATTACCTTGCTTTTACAATTGCATCAACAGTGTTGTGCTCTTGGGGGCTAAGCTGACCACGCTGTGTATCAACACTTCTTGTCACCTAAAAATATACATGAGAGAGATATGTTGGAAAACTCAGTTCAGCAGTCTTTTAGATGATCAAATTTTGTTATTCTAGACAAAGTTTTTCGGAGCACGGCTCAGATCTGTTGATTTCTAATATCAGATTGATACAATCAAAGTATTTTATAACAACTGAAGTAAAATTTGTAGAATTTCAGAGAATGTTGTTGAATTACCTGTCCGTCAGCAATTATCAACAAAACATGGTATTGACCACCACTCTGCTCAACGATAGTCATGGCCATTTCAATGATGGGTGCAAAAGATGTTGGTCCTGCCATGAGCAAAACATAAAGAGTATCGCTGTAAGAACCAACTGGGCTTCGACTTCAAGATGTATATAACAAGAATAGACCAATGGACCAAGTAAAAACCGGGCCACCTGCAAGTCGAAGTTGAGGAACGATTTCTCTGTATCTTGCAAGCACCTCCTCGAATCCGTTGCAAAATCTATCTTCCGGATAGAAACTGAAGACATCCTGATCATGTGTTGACGCTGTAAAATATAAGAATATAAGAATCGAGTACCGTCTTGTAGTCCGAATGGTGAAACTCAAATTACAATGTAGAATATTGTAAGAAAAACACTTTACCATCTCCGAATCCATAACAGGGAATTAAGTTATCCTCATCAAAAGCAGATAAGGTCTTTCCGATAATCGATATAGCTTGTTCATACGGATTTTGATCATGCCCGATTTGATGCAAGCTTCGACGATTGAATGACATGGCACCTGATTTTCGATGGAAGTTAAACTATGGTGCATTGCCGATCATTTAAAAAAAGAAGGCATCTAATGGAATTAATAATTAATACCTGTCCATTCGTTGCTCTTTGTGAAATCGATACCAACGATAAGGTTAGAGGACTCGAGGCCAGCTTGTGCAAGGGCAGCAGTAACCTGTGATCAGCAATTTCTCGAGTGTCATTACTTTACAATTCTCTCCATAGAAAAATAAATAGTTTGCAACAAAAACCACTGCCAAATTTGTCAGAAGGCAGATCTGATCCTTTTCCAGTTTTTATCATGCACTCCATGTTGGCGGGTGATCAGATAGCTTTTTTTTTCTTTTATGCATAATTCATCTACAGGCTCAAGTCCAGTTTACATCCAAAGAGTTCAGAAAAACCTATGTTGCCCTCGTAGAGGGTTCTTTGATGCACAGAAAGGAAGCTTTGCAAATAAGTGAATGGAATGTTGTCAAGAAAAGATGGAGATAAGATAAAAGCAGATCCTGAAGCAATGAATGCAATGGCAAGTGGTGGCTGATAAGGTAAAGTAAGATTGAGTATGGCTGAGACAGGAATTATGGAGTGGATAATTATAGAGAATCTCATAAATAATATTTGCCAAGAGTTCTGAAAGTTCAAAAGTCTTTAAATGAGTGGCAAAGACTCCTATTTATAGGTTCTAAAATAAGAGTTATAAACATCATTATTTAATAAGTTTAACGGGAAACACTATTAATTACTAAGTATTAATGTTGAAAATTTATGGGTAACGGTGAGTAGTGAGTAAAAGTGTATTGCTTATTCTTAAAGAAAGAGAGACTTACACCTTAAAAAAAGATTAAGAGAAGATTTTTTAACTATCTTATATATCTGATCTACTAAATTAAGCTTTCTAAAACATTCAATAGTAAAATTAACTTAAGAACCCCGCTATATTTTAAGGGTTATTTTCACTTTTTTTGTTTTAATAAAGTAGTATTAGGTAAAATAACTTTTGTTCAATAACTCTAAGTGAAAGCGTTTTATGAAAGTGTTGTTTTGTGACAATATTTTTCTAAGTAAACAATGTTGTTCTAAGTAGAATTATTCTAGATAAAGGTTATTTTAAAAAGGGGCTGTACTAGACATGAGCTGTTCTAAACAAGAGTTGTTCTCTATAAAAGTTACTCTAAACAACGGTTATTTTAAATAAGAGTTTTTCTGAATAACGGTTATTCTGAACAATAGTTATTTTGAAAATAATTATTGTAACTAACAATTGTTCTGAACAATAACTGTTCTAAACGATAGTTATTCTTAACAAAAATTATTTTAAACAAAAGCTGTTTGGATAAGAGTTATTCTAAGTAATAACTATTTTAAATGTAAGTTTTTTTGAATAAGAATTATTCTAAATAAAAGTTATTCTGAACAATAACTATTACGATTAAAAGCTGTTTTGAGTAAAATTTATTCTTAACAATAATTGTTCTGAATAATAATTATTATAAACAAAATTTATTTTAAACGATTGTTGCTTCGATTAACAACTGTTTTGACCAGTAACTACTCTAAATATCAGCTATTCATGAACAAAATGTTTCTATATAAAAACATTTGGTAAAGCAGAGTTGGTGAAGCAATATAGTTACTTCTTCTAGGCTAGATTTGCTCTTCAAAAGTGTAATTATTTGTTATTTATTTAAAAAAGAGATATTATAATGAATAATTAAAATAAAATATTTACAGTTCTAAGTTTTAAATTTTTTTAAAATATTCGTATCCAAAGCAAATTTGAATATGATATATGGAAAACATAAAAAAAATGAATACATCATATATCAAATATATATTCGTATCCGATATTTACATCCACGCCAAATAATATAAATAAAAACAACAATTTTCTAAACGTCTAAACTAATTTTATCTGTTTGACAGTCGTGTTCTTCTTTAGGGTCTCTTGTCAGACGACGAAAACTTCATGTTTACCATTCAGCGCCAATCAAAAAATAAATAAACAAATAAAAGAACAGATAAAAACTCAAAAGAATCGCAGAGAACTGAAAGCTAACCTCGTCCAATGTCTGGTAATTATCAGCTATCCTTAAGTATTTCCTCTCCATAGTCTTATTATGCGCGCGCTGGGGCGTTTGCGATCCATAATTATACGACCGAGGTGGAGCATGAGGATGTTGGGGCGTGTAGTATGGATTTTCTTGAGAATATGCAGATGGTGTTGGTGGGGGGTATCGGTAAGGACTCCATGAATCTGAACCACCTGACCTGCTCGTTCGATACCTTCGTCTTCCACCAGAAACCTTTGAGCTTTTGCTTCCCATAACCAATATAAATCTAAAAAAATTAAGCTCACTCCAGTAGGTCACTGATATAAAGTGACAAGATTGCTGATATAAATGAAATATGCTCAAAATTTTGATCCTTATACAATATATGCCTTGAACTCTGTTAAAATATCCTTGATTCCCGAATCAAGAGTTGGCAAATGATATTGGTGAAGGATATGAGAAGGTTGTATATAGTTATTATAATCTAAATCCTGTGGAGTATTTAAATGTTTTCGGACAAATGAAATTTCACTGGAAAATTACTGATATGAAAGGAAAGACTTTAATGGATGCAGAAAGGCTGCTGAAATAATGATCGGTTCAAAGGTTATACGACCATTGGAAAATTCTGGCAAATTGATTAATGATTATTAAAATGGAAATTGCTACACAAGTAAATTTGAAATTAAACACTTCAAGAAACTGCAAGAAAAAGACGGTAAGAGAAGAAATTCTAGGTGGGGTTTTCCCAGAAATGAACACGTCATAGATGATGACTACAAAGATGAAGTGTTCCTTATTCATAGATTGAAAGAAACTGTTAACCCAAATTTTCATAAAAAATAAAGAATATATAATATATATATATATATATATATATATATAAACCATATACGTAATCTCAACAGCAAGAAAAACCACAGAATTACTATTTAACAAAGGAATCAAGTGCCATTCTTTTAGCCACGTTTCCAGTTCAAATTTCCAATCATATTTATATATACGTCAAAAGCATATTCAACATCAAGCATTTTCAACATGCAGAATGGCTTTTACATGTATAATTAGGATTTAATTATTTTATCTAACAACTAGAAAATCTCAAAAATACTTCAATTATCAATGAGAAAGTTATAATGACAAGCAACAGGAAAATTTACTAGAAATTTTTCCTTTCATTATCAATGGAATTGTTGAGCTGGGAATTGGGATGAATTAAAAGGACAGCTAGTTTGCTTGGTGAGGTTAGGGCGCATGGAATACATGGAACTACCAGTCTGAACCTGTCTTTTTCCAAGCGAATTTGCAACGAAAGTTCCATGCAGATACGTTTTCCGACCTCAAACTCAGAAGGTCGGATACAAAAATATATATATATATATATAATTTTTAATATATTTTAAATATTATATTTATGCATTATATAAATTTATATTAAATTTAAATCCAACATAAATATTTAAAAAATAAAAAAATTGATAGTTATGGTTTTCTTCATAGTTTCAAACCTTGTCGGTCGATTTTCATTAGGGTTAGATAGATTGGATTGGATCGGATTTAAGTAAGACCCATTATTCATTATAGGATAGTTTTAGATAATGACACTTGTTTTTTTATTTTTATTTAATTTTTATTTATTTTAAATTGAATGTTTATTTTTATTTTTTAATATAAATTGTTAATTATTTATTAGAATTTTATTTATAATTAAAAATTTCATAAAAAATAGTTTTGGAAAAATCCTAGACTTAAAGTTATAAATTTTGTATTTTTGAACTATATAAAAAATTATAAACAAATTGAGAGATTTTCATAATTCAATCAAACCTAGCAGATATCTTCAAGTCTTAAGTTGAGATACGGACTTGGTTCACTCAAAATGTAATTAATTTATAAATATATTAATTTTAAAATATAATTTTAACTAAATTTTAATAAAAATAATTATTTATTAATAAAATAATATCATAAATCGAATTAGAATTAAACCAGAATAGTTCAAATCCTGACTCGAGTGGGATTAAATTGGCAGACAGATCTAATCAAAATTAATAAGTTTGATTAAAAAATAATTTTAGTGAAGTTTAAACCTTTATTAACAAGCTTAGTAAGGTAATACATGTTTTTTCAGCTATAATATATATATATATATATATATATATATATTATAGGCGGTGGAAGAGATAAAAATAACCATGTTAAAATAGATTAAAAAAAGAAATTATTTGGTGGGCATTAATTAAGAAGTGAGTACTTTTAAAATTCTTATTTTAATTTTAAAGATAAGACAAGACATAGTTATCTTTATAAATTTAAAATTTTATTTTTATTTTTTTGTATAATTTTAATTGAATTAGTATCATTTAACTAGTAATGTTAAATTTAATCAAAAATTTTATAATAATAGAGATATTAAAAAATAATATAACACATAAAATATTTATTTAAAATTTTAAGTTGTTTATAAAATTTAAAAATTTTACTGATTATGTATTAGAAAAGTGTTAATATATTATTTGGCCCATGTACTATAACTATATTCACAATTTAATATTTAAAGAAAAAATTCATAATTTAATATCTAAACTTTACTTTTGTTATATATGTTAGTCCAAAAATTTTAACAGTGCTTATGTGATATTTTTTCGATCAATAGAATTTTGACACAAGTCAATAATTCCATGCCAACATTTTTGAAAATTTTAAATTTAAGAAATAAAAGATAATTTTTTTAAATGCTACGTGACATTGTTGACATGTTAGTAATGTCACGTGTTAGATTTTATTGGTCAGAAAAATACTATATCAGCACTGTTAAGCTTTAAACTAACGTGTGTGACAGAAGTAAAGTTTAAATATCAAATTTTATATATATTTTTTGTAGATACTTAATTGTTATTAGGATTATAATACAAAATCAAATGATATATTAATCCTATAAACAAACTCTTACAAAAATGCAAATTAAATATTAGTTTCAAACGGAGAGTATACTTTCTTTTTTTTAAAAAAAAAAAAAACCGAAGAGTATACTTAAATTTGGAGTATAGTTGAATCGTTGTCAATCACCACAGTATTCATTCCTTAATGATAAATCACATGTAATTTTCATTATCGGCGGGTAGAATTTGTTTTTAGACGTCAACGATATCTTAGCCCTCTCATGTATATAGTTTATGTTATATTGGATAAGATTGTAAGATAAAATTACCTGATTTTTACACCTTCAAATTGGAATGGTTTAATTTGGTAGACTTGGCACATTGATATGATAACATATAATTTTGATAATTTTAAATATAATATAAAATTAAAATATATAAAAATAATATAATAAATATGATATGATATATTTAAATTTAATTATATTAAAATAAAAAAAATCAACAGTCTCGGACGACGATTTTCCTAGCTAGTACATTGAAACTTGGCCTGGACGTAGTCACGAAGGAACCAACTAATTTATTCTTGTGTTTCCATCATTTGGCTTTGAATAAAGACCTACTTTTTCCGCCGTCCTTAAATGTTGTGACGGAGTCATAACCCATTTTAATTTCTTGATTTGCTCATTTATTCAAAAGAGAAAATTATTCAACCGGAGATTAATTTATTCTTTTTTTTCTTTTTTTAAATATTGTTATTCCTTGGAGACTTTCTTAGTAATTTCCAGAGATTTAATTATTTAGTCCATAATATTGTCTTGCTCGTATACAGTCAATGATATACTGTTATGCTAGAATAAGGGCTGATGTTTTATTTTATTCATTTATTTATTTTTTTATAAAAGAGATTATAGCTCGGGATTCAAAAAGTAATTGTAATTAGTTAAATTTAATTTTTAAATTGGTTAGATGTTATTTTTTAAAAATAATTATTTAAAATAAAAAATATTTAAATTTAAAGTATTTTATATTTTAATTTTAAATATTTCTTGAAATTATTAAACATAAATATTTTATATTTTAATAATAAATTAATATTAAAAATATATTTTATTATTTAAATAATAAATATTCATAAAATATTGTAATTTGAATATTTTTTAATAATGTGAATATTTTTAATTATTTTTTTGATATTTTAAATACTAGATGAAAATTAAAAATCTTTAAAAGTATAAGAATAAAAAATTTTTAAAATCATTGTAAAAAAAATTAAATCCGTATATTTGTATAAGTGTAAAAGTTGATAGCACCATTTATTTAAAAAACTTTTACTAACAAAACTTATCACGTCAACATTTTTAATGAAAACAAAAGGTAATAATGTTATAAATTTGATAAAAGTTTTTAAAATAATATAATAAAAATATTAAATTTATAAAAATTGTAATAGAAGAACTAAAAACTTAAATTTAAAAACAGTACTGATATTAGCAGCCTAATTTGTCTCGGGCATATGCCTAGGCCTACGCAGCAGATATTTGAAGCATGGGTCTGACATTATTGAAGCTTTTATTCAGGTCATTTACCATTCCCCCCTACCCGGAAAAAAAGTCCCAACTGGATGCAGCTAGTGTTGATAATGCGCTTTTTGCGGAAAATCCAAGCTTGCCAAAGGCGGCATCAGAGGAGCTTTATCGGTTGTTTTCTTGCAAGAAGGAACCAAGCAGCAAGAGATGAAGACAGCCTTGCAACTTCTTTCACATCCTTACATATTTGCTTGAATAGCAGACTCCAATACTAATAAACGTCTACAATATATATGTGTGTGTGTGTGTGTGTGTGTGTGTTTGTGTTCATTCTTTTCTACTGAACAAAAAATTGGAAAAACCGTTTTATGTTCATTCGTTTATGTTCATTTTCTTCATCCCTATCCACTGGTAAAAAACATAGTGTAAAATACATGTAGCTGAAACAAAAACATAACCAAGTTAATACGCCATATTCTGATGGAGATAGTCTTCAAATTTGTTGAGGAGGTAGATTCTGATTCAAAATCAAGATCTACTTTTAGTAATATTTGGTAGTAATCTTTAAGAACTTCAAGAAAAAGAAAACAAGTCATTAATATTTTGGGCCAATTTTCCATTGGGCCACACGACACAATAAACTTCAGGTAGTATCCGACTAGTGTATTTTGGGCTAGGATACAAGCCTTATAAAGAACTTCAGAGACTTAAAGAACAGAAATGAGAAATTAGCAAAATTAGAGACAGTATCCACACGATAATCAGACTTTTTTTTAAAATTTTTTAATATATATTTGAGAATAAGATATAATTTTTTAAATATTTAAAAAAATAAAAAAATTAAACCCATTTCAACGCTCACCGAATAATAACGGAAGATCTATCCATGTGATTTTTTTTTTTCCACGTATTGACAAAACAAAGAACAGCAGAAACGGCATAAAAAGAAGGCAGGGATAATTCCAAAAGGTAAAAAAATATATATATGGCACCGACTTGTCGCGAGACTAACTATGAAAAAGAGATTTGGCTAAAGGAGACATGTTTAAGAAATGGCTAAAATAGTCAAATGCCCGTGGAAGTTGATGATAGAGCTGCAAGTATTTTCCAATTTAAAGGAAAAATTGGACTATTGAGTTCGCCTGATACTCGTGGTCTACCAAGATTTGTCAAGGTCAGCTTCAATAGTATGAACACACTTTATAATTTGCCCATATGAAATTGGGTGCAGTAAACACATTATTATGCCCTTCTATCATATCAACAAATAATAATGTTTTCTATATGGTATCACTATTTTTTTTTCTTGTGGCTTTTATGAACATACATTTGAAATCAAATTAAATAGGCAAATTAAGCAATAAATTAATATATAATTAGATAAATCAACATAAAATTAAATCTAATCTACTTATGATTAGGATTGTTGTGGGCTTGGATCAAATTCAAATTTTTTTTTTATGTTTTAGATATGTTTAAATATTAAGTATTAATTTTATATTAGCATATATTGTTATAAGTTTTTTTATTAATTAAAAATAATCTAGACCGAACTCAAACCTAAATATTATGTCTATAAAACTAAAACCTTAAAATTTAATTTTTTTTTTTATAACTAAGGTAAAAAAGCCTTATCAATATTTTTTGGAAGAACCGGATTATTCATTTAATTTAAGGTTTAAGATTGAAGGATTAGTGTAAGGGAAAGTTTGACTCTAATCAAGAGTAAAGTTAAAAATTTTATAATAAGAGTTCAAGATAAAAGATAATTGAATTATAATTCTTTTGTGCTAAAATAAATTTTTGTCATTTTTTTTTACTAAGACAATTATTAAGATCTATATAGTTTGTAGAGGGTAAGCTCTTGCCTAGCCCTTCCAATATTCAAGATTTGAGTTTAATCTAAATATCTCATTTTTTTAATTATATAATTTATATTATCTATATCTTTATGTACATTTATAATTTATATCATATATATATATATATAAAATAAATAGTTATAATATTATAGTATAAATTAAAAATAATGTAAGTTATCTACATTTTAATCACTAATAAAATTTAAAAATTATTAAAAATTAAATTTAAAAAATATATTTTAAAATATAAAAAATAATATAAATTATTTTAAATAAATTTAAACTATTTATTTATAATTATAAATAAATTTAAATAAATTTAAAATTTATATTTTAAATCAAATAAAATATATAAAATATTTAAATCTAACTCGAACAATTAACGCACTGATTTCCTACTTTACTAAAATAATAAAGCTTATTATTTTAGATCTTTATTATTTAATTTCCCCCTAATTAAAGAATTTTCCATAAAAGAAGCGAAAAAAAATTAAGTCAAATCCTAAACAGTTTTCCACTTAATCAATCTGACCCGTCAAAATTAAATACCAAAAGTCAGCTTCTCCTCGTGGCACCATCTGAAGGCTCATATGCTGAAGCCCCAGTACCGAACGATTTCACCAAAACATAACCTTTTAAATTTCAATATTTTAAATTTTTCTCAGTAATTTTAACATTTCAAGGTTTTGGCTTAAAAAAAAAAAAAAACCCAGAAGAGACCAAGGAGAGACTGGTTGGTAGCTAATCGTGTTCATCCTTTTTCAGCGTCAGGGCCTCCGTGACCGTCGTCTCGTTTAGGTAACGATACCGCCATTACCCTTCCTCTCAATTTCGCAATATATCTTGTTCAAAGTAAATTCTAATTATAACTTAATCGTAATTAATCTTCAGTTTTCCTACTTTAATGATTTCCTTTCTTTCCCCTTCTCTCAACTAACTCCAATCGGTTACTTCCATTACCTTCCTCCTTTGCTTCCAATTCTAGGGCACTGATCGTTGCAAAAATACGAGATTTGTTTACTGATCGATAGTAGCAAAATTTAGCCGTCGTTTTTAAATGGCTAGTGCGGGCGACGAGGAAGTAGACGCGGTGCTCAGCGACGTGGAGTCCGATGAGCCGGTACCGATCGTTATTAAAGAGCCATCTCGCGAGGATGTGTCCATCGAGAAATTCCGTGAAATTCTCGCAGAGCTCGATCGCGAGAAACAGGCACGAGAAGCAGCGGAGAATTCGAAATCAGAAATCCAAGTTTCGTTTAATCGATTAAAAGCTTTGGCTCACGAGGCGATTAAGAAGCGAGACGAGTGTGCTAGACAACGAGACGAAGCTCTCCGCGAGAAAGAAGAAGCTTTGAGATCGAACGAGAACTTAACGGCGCAATTAGCCGAAGCTAATAAGATCAAGGAGGAGGTTACGAAACAGAGGGAAGATTTGGCGAAGCAATTGGAGGAAGCGTCCAAGGGAAAAGATGGACTGCGATCGGAGATCGAGACCTCGGCTCATATGCTTGTTTCTGGTATCGAAAAAATATCTGGAAAAGTTAGTAATTTCAAGAACTTTGCCGCCGGAGGATTGCCGCGGTCACAAAAGTACTCAGGATTGCCCTCCGTTGCTTATGGAGTAATCAAAAGAACAAACGAGATCGTTGAAGAAGTCATTAAACAGATCGAAACAACAGCTAAATCTAGAAATGAAGCCAGAGAGCAGATAGAGCAACGAAATTACGAGATT
>JBBYHM010000016.1:868647-886685 GCA_038381775.1 Adansonia rubrostipa | reverse complement strand
AAATTAAAATTATAATATATTAAGTTAATTTAAAAATATAATAAATAATAGCATCTATTTTGTGAAGTAAAAATTTTTAAATATTGTTTTGTATACATTACTTTAGAAAAAAGTCATTTTTATAAACTGAGTATTGAGTTTTTAAGTGAAATTAAAAGATAAATAAATATCTATTTTTAAAAAATTAATTTTTAATTCTTAAATATATTTAAAAATATGTACCGCATTTTAATTTCTCTGTTGTTTAAGGGAAAAAAACAAAGGACTGGGTGTTCGTTTTCGGCCTCAGCGTCTCCGTCTGCTCTAGGTAACGACACCGCCATTTCCATTCTCTTATTTCTGAAAGCCTCTTTTTCTCAAGGAAATTATATTTGTAACTTACTAGTAATTAATCTTCATTTTTTCCACTTTAACTTCCTTCCTCTCGCACCTAACTTTAATCGATTACTTTCTGTTTTCTTCCTCCTCTGCATCCAATTCTAGGGTTCCGATCGTTGAAAAAAATGCGATGTTTTTATTTATTAATCGATTATAGTAAAATTTGACGTCGTTTTAAAATGGCAAGTGTGGGCGACGAGGAAGCTGATGCGGCTCTCAGCGACGTTGAATCCGATGAGCCGGCACCGTTCGTTATTAAAGAGTTTTGTGGCGATGACGTGTCTGTTGAGAAATTCCGTGAAATCCTTGCGGAGCTGGGTCGCGAGAAACAAGCACGAGAAGCGGCGGAGAATTCGAAATCCGAACTCCAAGTTTCGTTTAATCGATTGAAATCTCTGGCTCACGAGGCGATTAAGAAGCGAGATGAGTGTGCGAGGCAACGAGACGAAGCTCTCAATGAGAAAGAAGAAGTTTTGAAATCAAACGAGAACGTATTGCCACAATTAGCCGAAGCTAATGAGATTATAGAGGAGGCTACGAGAGAGAGAGAAGAGTTGGCGAAGCAATTAGAGGAAGCGACCAGGGGAAAAGATGGATTGCGATCGGAGATTGAGACTTCTGCTCATATGCTCGTTTCTGGTATCGAAAAAATATCTGGAAAAGTTGGTAATTTCAAGAACTTTGCTGCCGGAGGATTGCCGCGATCTCAAAAGTATTCCGGATTGCCCTCCGTTGCTTATAGAGTAATCAAAAGAACAAACGAGATCGTTGAGGAGCTCGTTAAACAGATTGAAACCACTGCGAAGTCTAGAAATGAAGCTAGAGAGCAAATGGAACAACGAAATTATGGGATTGCCATTGAAATTTCTCAGCTTGAAGCTACAATAAGTGGATTGCGAGAAGAGGTTGCAGAAAAAAGTAATGTAATTGAAAACTTAGAGAAAAATATAGCTGAAAAGGATGGGAAAATTGTGGAGATCAAGAGAGAGATGTTGGGGAAGCTTCATTTGGCAGAGAATGAATCAGTGGAGTTGAGGAACTTGGCTAGTGAATACGATGATAAATTAAAAGGTTTGGAGTCAAAGATGGAGTTACAGAGGCCGTTACTGGTTGATCAGTTGAATTTCATTTCGAGAATTCATGAACGGATTTATGATGTTTTCAAGATTGTTGATGCTGATAATTTGGACCAGTCAGAAGTATTGGACTGCTCTTTCTTTCCACAAGAAACAGATTTAGAGGAAAATATGCGTGCTTGTTTGGCAGGGATGGAATCTATCCATGAATTAACAAGAATTCTTGTTGGGAAAACGAAGTGTTTGGTGGAGGAGAAGAATAGTGAAGTCAAGAGTATGAATGAAACAGTTGGTCGATTGATTAAGGAGAAAGAGCATATTGGCTCTTTGCTTAGGAGCGCAATGTCCAAGAGGATGATATCTGAAAATAAATCGAAAACCAACAATGAGTTGTTTCAAACTGCAGAAAACGGTTTGAGAGAAGCTGGAATTGACTTCAAATTTGGTAAACTTATTGAGGATGGAAATAAAGCTGAAGATCAGGACCCAGACCAGGATGAAATATCTACTTTGGTTAGTGTCTTTTTTTTTTTTTTGGCATCAATTTGTAATAAGTGCTCTTTAAGTTTGCAATTGTTTCAAGAACATATTTTTCCTTGTTGAGATTCTAATATGGCTTTGGACAGGCTGGTGCATTGGAGAATATTGTCAAAATATCTCAGCTTGAGATCATTGAACTGCAGCATTCTGTGGAGGAATTGAGGTACTTGTTATTTCCAACACATAAAATTGCACAACATCCATTTTCATCATCCTGCTTTTTTATTGAATTATTCAAGGAATATTAGGAGCGAGACAGTTTAATTTAATATTTGGAGTTATTCTGCATGAACTGGCCATAACATTCTTTTTTGCATACGACTTTTTTGTGTTAAGGGCAGAGTCAAGTGTACTTAAAGAACATGTGGAGGCTCAAGCCAAGGAGCTCAACCACAGAATGCGTCGGATAGAGGAGCTTGAAGAGAAGGAGAGAGTAGCAAATGAAAGCGTAGGTTAATATTGCTTTTGTTGATAGTCAACTGACTTAACATTAGTTCCCATTTTTTTACTGTGCAGTTTCTAATTCTTAGGTCGATTATAAAGGTTAAAAGAAGTGACTAAGTTGCATTCATGCTTCTTTGTTACATTTAATGCTGACTTAACCAATTCATGTGAAGTTTGAAGGACTTATGATGGATATTGCTGCTGCTGAGGAAGAAATTACAAGATGGAAATCAGCAGCAGAGCAGGAGGCTGCTGCGGGAAGAGCTGTTGAGCAAGAGTTCTTAGTGCAGGTATGTTTGCTCAGCCACTATAGGATTCTTTAATAGATGGTATATGGATTATATGAACAGTTATGGAAGTTGTTTCTGATGGCAACTTTGAGTAATTAATCATTTTGGAGTTCTGCCAGGGTGGTTTCTAAAATTACGGTGAATCTTGCGGTTGTTTTAATCTTAATGCAGAGCAGATAGAGAAGAGAAGAAAAAATGAAATTAGTTTTAAAGAATAATATGCTGCAATAGTTGGAGAATTATACAGTAATTTAGCAACATCAATCATATTTGGAATGTAAAATGAGATTAAAAACAATATTTTTCTGTTTTCATGCTTGGTATATATTGCCAGAGAAGGGGGCAGAGGCAGTTGTTTACTTGATATACGGTAGGTGAGAATATGTTTGGATAACTTTAGAGCAAAAGCAGGAGAAACTGACAAAAAAGACTCTAAAAAAGAGGATTTTCATTTTTTTTGTGGATGGTTTTTCATGATCCTGAGTAGTATTAGTGAATCAACCAACTGCCAGCCTGATGGTTGGTGACAAATTTTTTGGATAACTTTAGAGAAAAAGCAGGAGAAACTGACAAAAAATCATTAAAAGAGGGGGTTTTTTTGTGTTTTTTCTGGACAGTTTTTCCTGAGAAGTATTGTTGATTCAACCAACCTTATGACTTACTCAACTTCAGGAAATTAGTTTATATTTTTTGTTGTCTGTTGAATAAAAAGCTATTATGAAAACATGGATGTCAAGCATGTCCATTGAAATTTAGGATAGAATTGGTGAAGCGATCTAGGATATTATTTTGGGAGTAGTGTCATAAATCGGTCATTTCCACTCTTTTTTTCCCCCATTTTAAAATATGAGCAAAATTTTGAGATAGATTCAAATGCTAGTGCTTTTCCAGTCTAGGACTGTTGTTCAATTTATTATTCACAGATATAAAATTGTATTAATTACTTGGCATCATACTGTATTGATATACAGTAAGGCTTGTACTTTCATTGTTTTCTAATTACTGGATTTCCTCAACTTATGCCTAATCATTATGCTTTAAAAAATAGCTGCAGCTATCAGCAGTTAAGCAGGAGCTTGAAGATGCAAAGCAAGCCATGCTGGAATCAGAGAAAAAGATAAAATTCAAAGAAGAGACTGCTGTTGCTGCCATGGCAGCGAGAGATGCAGCAGAGAAATCGTTGAGGCTGGCAGATATGAGGGCGTCTAGGCTGAGGCAAAGAGTAGAGGAGCTTAGCCGTCAGCTAGAAGAGTTTGAAACACGGGAAGACTCAAGGGGTCGAAATAGGTCTAGATATGTTTGTTGGCCATGGCAGTGGCTTGGCCTGAATTTTGTAGGGTTTCATAAGCCAGAGACGCTACAACAGAGTTCAAATGAAATGGAGCTTTCTGAACCGCTTCTCTGATTATACTTTTCATTTACTCTTGTTCAGTGTATTTATTGCAAACTTTCAAACCTCAATATATAAGATTCAGAAAATTCAGTTCATAGGAACTTCATTCTTCAAAACCCCTGCATCTGCAATGGTTTTGTCAGTTTAATAATTCTGACATCGCAATGGTTTTCTATTTAGTTGAATCTTTCTTGTTAATGCTTCCATGGTGACCAATCTTTACAATCAAACTCGTCTATTTTTTCACTGTCATGGTATCCTTTTCAACTCTCTTTTGTTCTTGATGCTGGAGTAAAAAATTCTCCTTTTTCTTGACCTCTTCATTTCTGGGCTTCTATAATCTATGAAATGTCGAGAGCGGAAAGAGGACTTCTTCATTTCGAACCATTTAAACAAGTGAGAAAGAGCAACTGATTAACTCAAGTCTTGATAGCCATTTTTTGGCATTGCGAGTGGAAAGGCGGACGGAAAATTGTCTGCCTAAAAGGGAAAGAGCGCTGGCAAATTCTCTAATCAAACAAAGCAGTTTGGTTGATGGATTGTGGCTCAATGAAGTTCGTACATTCTCTAGGTACTTTCATCTCAAAGTGGGTGTTTCCTGTTAGTGCTTAAAATGCTGAGTAGTTGCTGATCTATTTATAGTTTGATGGATGTTCATTGCTTTTGGTTCTTTCGCTCTTTGATTTTTCTTCTGTTTCAGGTGTATGGATTCCGGCTCTTCGTTCTTCATTTTGGTGAGGCTTTATCATGCATTGTTTGTCTTTTCTTTTTCGTATTCTTAATTTTTTTTTTCCTTTTTAATTATCAGTTGTTCTATGTTCATTTTTCTCTTAATGGCTGCTAGATTTCAATTTTGTTTGGCATGTTCATGTTTTACAGAAGGAAGAAAGAGGTTTTGCAATCAAAAAACGAAGATAGGCCTTTTTGGATTCAAAATTTTTTTCGGTTATTTTCCTTTGTTTTCTCATTTTCCTTTTGCGTTATGCTAGCAACTCCGATGATTGTAGCTGAAAATGAACTTACATGCCTCCTGATAGTTTGATGAATCTTCAAGGAGCTTCTAATCTGGATGTTCTTAATGATCCTTCAATAAGTTATGGGTTAGTAATTTAATCTGGATGCAGAAACTGCTTCAACAATTTCTGCATTGTATCAACCTTTCTCAGGATTACATCGATAAAATATTATAATTCTGTCTATAGAATTTAATTTATATATATATATATATATATATGATCAATCAAAAACTAACTGCTGACTGACTCAAATCTGAATTATCACCTCCATCTTTGCTATTCCTACTCTTTGATCTCTCAATCATATTACAACATTTCCATCCGAATATGTAACATGCCTGCAGCCAAGCATGGGCATTTTACCTAGTTATATTAATAGGCTTCTTTGAGCATCAATTGTTAAGGATATATTGTGGGTCTTGATTTTTATAAATGTAATTTTATGATAAATTGTTATTGGATGGATATCGAAATTAATATTTGCTTTGAACTTTTATACTCGTATATTTTGATATTTTATATAGAATTTTAATTAAAATATTATATTAAAAAATTCTTATGTTTAATAAAAGTTGGTGAAAGTTAAAATATTAAATAGCAATATTGGTTGATGCATGTGAATTTTTTTTTCTAAAATAATATATGTCGAATCAAAAGAAAATTGTTATAATGGTTAAATGGTAGAAAAGAAACGAAGTTAAATGATGTTATCAATAGTGATTTGTATATAATAATTGTTGACCTCATGTTTTATGTATATATATTTTTCATAACTTTCAATATGAAAGTGGATATCAATGTAGTTTAAATAAATTAAATTTGAAATTCCATAACTTTTTACATGAAACTTACAACTTTTTTTTGGGTATAAATTATCAATAATAATTAATTGTATTATGATTAGAGGAGGTGTTATAGAGATTTCAAGTATTAATAATAATTATTGTATTATAATTAGATGTGCTCATAAATCGAATTTTTATGATCCTAAATATAGTATCAATAATTTGCATGTTAGCCTAAGCTCAATTCAGTCAATAATTTGATCTTAAATTATGTTAAAACTTATTTAGATAATAAATGTTATGATCCATACTTATCCAAATTATTTTTTAAAAAAAAAAAAACATAATTTGTTATTTAATTTTTATTTTAAGTTTTTTATGAACTTTTAAAACATGAATAACTTAACATATTTTTAAATATATACATTTGTAATTATCTTTTACGTAATATAAATTGTATAGTAATATATAAAAATAAATATAAAATAATATATATATTATAAATTTGGAATGGGTCAGGTTAAGTTCGGATTTTTAATGTTGAAGTAAATACTGGATCTCATTTTTAAAAAATTTCATCTTTTTGTCTAAAGTTCGTTTAAGGGACTTAATATTTTTATTCAAACTTTCGCAAATATAGGCAGATTTTTAAGCTTAGACAGATAATTTAACTTTTGAACAAGTTTAATCATAAAGATTATTAGTTGGCACACTGGTACTAAAATTTTTCAACTTCGTAAACGAAGTTAATACCCTTCTATGTATCTTGTTTATTTAATTTTTTAGAAGAAAAGTCAATTTTCAACTACTGCGTCGTGATCAAGTGAATAAAAACTCCGTGTTGATATTTATATTTTTTTATGATTTTATTCCGTTTGCCATAAGTCAACTCCGTTTGACACTTATATTCCTTGTGGTTTTATTCCGTATTAACACTTATATTTTGTAAGAAAACATCATTATATACTTTATTTCTTTTATTTTCTACTTCATTTTCTTCTTTTATTTCCCCTCTAATTTCAAATCAAATATTTCTCTTTTCCTATTTCTAAGTTCAAACTCTAGAAAATTTAAATTTTTTTTCCCTTCAATTCTACAACAAAACTCATTTTCTTTTTAAATTTTTAACCAAATTCTTGCTTATAAACTAAATTCACCCCACTAGAGAGGATATTCAACTAAAGCAGAGAAGGTTTTCAACAATGGTGACCGGTTGTTGTGGAGCTTTTTGCACTTTCCATTCCCAAGAAACAAGATAGCCCAGTTTTACTAGAAAAACAACAAGAACAGCTACAACGGTGAAGTAACAGCATCCAAGGTCCAAGATTTACCTCAAAGTTTGGGTTTTTTCTCCAACCCATGAACGTGAAAGTTACAACCTCAACCCGTTGAAGTCTATGCTTTCGTTGCCCAACCACTTCCAACTCAACTTGTACACTTCCCAATAGCCTCAAAAAATAATCTCAACCTGTTTCAGGTCCAAGTCTTTTATCTTAGTAATTTTGTTTTGTTATATTATTATTTTTTTCAATAAAATTTTTGAACCTTAGATTTTTTTTATCTTAGATTTAATTAAATTAGATTTAATTATTTATTAAAATAAACTTCATTTATATCATTTTATTTTTTTCATTTTAGATTTAAGGTTTTCATATAAAATCATAAAAAAAAAGATAATTTGAGTATAAAATTAATAACTATGTAAAAATCTAACAGACTTCGATTAATTTAATGAACCAAAGCATAAAGATTAAATGTCAGAAAAAAAAATTATAAAATATTAAATATCATACGAGTTAAAACATAAACAAAAATCTTCTATCCCTAGGTTGTGCCTACATCCGTGCCCCGTAAATCAAAATCAAATTTTTCCACGTGACTAAAAGCTAAACAATTCTTGCACTTCTCAGGGAGAGAAGAAACGAGGGAAGATAACTTGTGCCTCATTAACGAGAAGTATATGGTTTAAATCAATCGGTAAATCTCTTTTATTAAAAGAAAAATAAATAATTGTGTTCTTAAATATATTTGGATGCATTTGTATTGTTCTTTTCCAATTCTTTGCGTATCAATCTGTTTCGAAATTCTTTGTGAGTTTAGCAGTAAACAAATCTGAAAAACATCAAACAAATTGTCATCAAAAAAATCAAGGGAAAATACACCAGAAAGGGGGAGCAAAAGAATGTTGCTTTGAGAGAATGAAGGCAGCGAAGCCAGAAGAAGAACGGGTTGAGATGGGAGAAATGGAAAAGAAAAAGAAAGAAAAAGAGAGAAAAAAACTAAAAAGAAAGCACCCGTGATCCAAGCAATTTTGTATGTTTAAAAGGTTTATTCTACTTAATCATATACGTGACAAATATTTATCCGTCGGAGAAAAAAGTGAGGCACAGTGTAGGGGAGGAAGATTTTTACTCGACAAACGAATGTAAGTAGATTTTATCATTTTTTAATCTGCATTTAGGATATATAATAATATTTTAATTTTATTGTTAATATATTAAACAATTATTTTAATTATAAATTTAATTTTAATTTAATTTTAATTTTTATAAATTATTAATGCATAAAAATAAATTTTTAATTTTTGAACAAGTTTAATTATAACCTTCACTAGAATTTGAGCAGATTTATTATGAGTGAAAAGATGATATTTTTAAAAAATATTTTTAAAATAAATTAATATATAAATATATAAAAGTATAGGTAATTTTTAAAAGTGGGTAGTTATTTTAAAAAAAAAATGATTTGGTATTTTTTTAAATTAGGTAATTTTTAGGAGGTAAGAGTTTTTAAGAATAGGCGAGTAATTGAGAAAAAATAAGTAAAAAATTATGCTTTAAAAGAAATAATAAATAATTAGTTTTTTTCAAATTACTATTAATATTTTTTAACTATAATATTTTTAAGTAATTTTAATAATTAAATTAATATTGATTAACTCTTAATATGAATCCCACTACTTCTTTTATATAATAAGAGATTTTAATTTTTATAAATTATTGACACTCGGAAATAGATTTAATGCAAAATGGACTCAAATACTGGTATATTTTAAAAGACAAATTTCTTAAAAATAATTTATTTTTCAAGCTTCTAACACTAACTAGTATTGATTACTGCATGTATTCGCATGTAAAATGCTCATTGTTTTATCTATTTCGAATATAAAATTATACTTTAAAATAAATAAAATTAATAAGATATGTATTAACTAAAATTCATGTAAAAATATGAAGCTTATTTTATGTGCAAATTATATACAATAGTTATAAATTTTATTAATGCAAAATGAATTATGAACATAACAAAAATTAAACTAAATTCTAACTTTTTCATATTTATATCAAAAAAATTAATTTACTTTTTTTAATGAAAATATAACAATTTTATGATAAAGTAATATATAAATTTCTTATTTCTTATTTATCATCAAATGCATCGGTGTTTTAATGAAATTAAATTTTTTACTTACAAATTAGATAAATTTTAATAACTAATAAAAAATATTTATAATGCAATTTAAAAATATAGTAAATGAAAAATAATTATTTCTGTCAATTTAAAATATTCTTCACATTCATATTTTTTATATATATTAATTATTATGTCATATACATTGCATTTGATATTGATATTACGCATTAATTAATTGTTACGAGCATGTTTTAAATATTCTAATAATTTTTTTCTACAAAAGTTTATCATGTTATTTATTTTTTTATGATAAATTTTAATAATATTTATAAATACAAAGTCACATGTAAAAATAAAATATACCTTATTACTATTTATAATATAATATAGTATAAAACATTATATTATAAAAACTTATTTATAAAAAAATTATATATTGAATGTAAATTTACATATTATATAAATAATTAAAATTTAAAAATATAACTTTTGTTTTTACATTTTAAGGTTAATAAAAAGTTATAATTTGAAGATAAAGTAATTCAATGTAAATTTTAATTCTTTTTTATTTAATATCAAATAAATTTAACTAAATTAATAGAATTAAAATTCTTATCTATAAATGTGATAAATTTTTATTATCAAATAAATTTATTTAATCAAAATCTTTCAATAAATTTAAATTTTTATTTATAAATAATGATGAATTTTATTAATAATAAAAATATTTAAAATGCTAAAATTAATACTATAATGAACAACAATTAATATTTTGATCAATTTAAAAAATTTTCACATATTATAGATAAGCAAGGATTAAAAACCTAAATTGGGTCACGTGGTTAAATTAGTTCAATCGAGAATCAACAAATTATTCAGATCGGTATACTATATAAAATTGAAAATTTATTGAACTGGTAGAAAAACGGTAAAAAACTAGAAAAATCGGTTTGATATATATTTTTGATTTTTTTAATTAATGAGATTTAAAATTTTTAACTTCTTAATTTTATATTAAATATCATATCATTAAATTAAATATATTTTTATTAATTATTTATTATATTTAATATTTATTTAATATTAAAATAATTTTTCAAATATTTAAAATATTATCTCACAAATCCTTTAATTCAATTAATTAAATCAATTAAACAAAAATTAAAACTTTAACCGGTTTAACTTTCTGTCCGGGTTTTAAACGTTGTAGATAAGCATCGTCCGCAAAAAGAACTAAAAACGCGTATAATTTGGATATTCCTATTGTCTGATTCCTAATTCCCCCAACATGGGAAACTCTAAACTCAACCGCAGTTAGAACTACAACCATAGTTAACTGACCATAGTCGAGAGAGGAACTATGGATGATCCAGATTAATCCTCAGAACGAATCCAACCACTCACCCGAGAATTGAGAATAAGGCTTATTTCTTTTTCTTTATTGTCAAAATTGTGAAATGCAGAAATCCTTCTCCTCAGAGATTCGATAAAATCTAAGAAAAATTAGGATTAGTGTTTTTTATAGAGATGGAGATGGATTATGTTACGGAGTTTCCTCATGTTCGCATTGATCGCCGACCCAGGAAGAAGCCTAGATTAGCTTGGGATTTCAATCAGCCTCAAGACAAGGTAACTTTTTCTTACTTATTGTGTTTTTTTTTTTAATTTTTTGGAAGGTTAAGTTACTGTTTGCGTTGTTAAATTTCCCGCTAATATTCACTGATTCTTTAGCTGAATTATGCGAGATTTTCTCAGAAATGGTGAATCTTTTATCTTTTTGGGAGGTAAAAATTTGTTTTCAATTAGTTTTCTTGGTAAATTGATGATCCTTTTTAATTACTGTATGGGAATTATAATATCATTTTCTTTATAAATCTGTATAACATAGAAGCATGTTAGAAATTTTTTGGTAGCTTATAGATCTTTTTCATTATATGTTGTTAATTTCTTTTTGTATCTCTGTTATTATTATTAGTGTTGATTGCTTAAACCCTTATTTCGATTGGGTAATGAAAATCTTTTATTTTGGGCCGGCCGGAATATGTTGCTCATGGTGAGACTTTCGAAGGAAGAGGATGATAAGTTTTTGAATTACTGTTTATTTAGCGGTAGTGTGAATGGAATGGCTGTGTGTAGGCTCAGTCAGGGGTGTATAGTGGACAAGATGTTGGAAATTTGACGAGCTTTGGGCCTTCGAGGGCACACCCAGATGATACTAGTCTTTGTGAAAAGGGATTGGCTCAGAAAGTCTCTCCCCCATGGCGAGATGATGACAAAGATGGCCATTACATGTTTGCACTTGGAGAGAATTTAACTTCTCGCTGTAATTACACTTAATCACCTATTGAAGAGCTTATTTTCTGCGTTTTGTTATTTTCCATGTGAATTTTTCATGATAGACTATAAGAGGCTACCTGATATCTGAATACATACATTGTAATATTGTCTTTCTCCTTTTTTGTTTTGTCATTTTCCTTGAATATTACTGCCTTAAGGTTATCTATTGCATTGATTTTAAAGATTAATCTAGCAAATGAATTTTCACACTGTCTTACACACCTAGTTTTTAGAATGTTTAAATCTCTTTTACTTCATCGTATCATAAAGTTTTGAAGTAGCTGAATTCATTTAGAAACTACCTTCCTATATATGTAGAAAAATAATTTTTTAACTACACTAATTCATTATTCTTTGCTGTAGTATATTTTACCTCTTATTCCACCTTCACAAAAAGTATTTTTTTTAAGAACGAAAAAAAGAAAAAAAATTCATCCTCATCCTACTACTTTCAGAATCTATCTATTTCTTAGAAACCCAACATTAACATTTTCCTTCTATCTTCAAACTGTTTTAACAAGATATATATTGACTTTTGATGTGCACTACCATTGTTTATTCCGAAAATCAAACTTTTTTTAAAGCTTATGGTTTTCGGCTGTTGTTTTTGCAGACAAGATCTACCGAAAAGTTGGCGAAGGTAGTTTTTAACTACGTATATTCTTACATCCTGTTTCGATAATTGTTTTGTTGGCACCTCCATTAATGTTACTCTTGTGTGGCTATTCATCCTTTTTATTCTACAGGCACCTTTGGTCAGGTTCTGGAGTGCTGGGACAGGGAAACTAGAGAGATGGTTGCTATAAAAGTTGTTCGAAGTATAAAAAAATACCGGGAAGCAGCATTGATGGAACTTGAGGTGCTCCAGTATCTTGGTAAATATGACAGAAATGGTGGCCGGTGAGTGTTATTTCTCAAATAACTATCTCCATTTCTTCTTGGTTTTGGTGTTACTTTTGTCTCTGTGGTTCAATGGACTTAATCTTCGCAGGTGTGTTCAATTACTGAACTGGTTTGACTATCGCAATCATGTCTGCATTGTAAGTATACTGTCAATTGAGAAATTTCTTGCAACATTATGAATATTTTTGGAGTTAAGACTTGGATGTGGGTTTAAATGTCCTCAACAGGTATTTGAGATGCTTGGACCAAGCTTATATGATTTTCTTCGGAAAAATAATTATCACCCCTTTCCAGTTGACCTTGTCCGGGAACTTGGCAGACAACTATTGGAATGTGTAGCATGTGTGTAAATATTACTACTGCTATTTTTCCTTTTCTTTTCAAAGTTGGTGGCAGCAGTTTTCTTGAGTTGCATGACCCATTATACAGCTGGGGAAATAACTGCTGCTCCTTTTTGTCAACATTTTAGCGTTTTGTACTATTTTTTATTTTTTTATACATTTAATAGCTTGTAGCACTATCAGTTCTTATGACTTTATATGCAGACATTCATTTGCCTCAAAATAAGATGCATGCTGCTTAGGTTAGACTATTTTTTTAAATAGTAATATGCTTATATCTGATTCTTATTTGCTCATTTGTCATGTGCAGTTATGCATGATTTACGCCTTATCCATACTGACTTGAAGCCTGAGAATATACTCTTTGTTTCTCCAGAACATGTGAAAATACCTGACAAGGTATGTTCCGTAGTCTTTTGAAAGTTTCTAATTTTTTCTTTGTTGATCATTCTTATGTTGACAACCCAATCTTTGTCTTTTGCAATCTTGCTTTTCAATGCTAGGGATGGGAGGTGTATGATATTTATCTCTAACTGTCATGTTCTGTTGTTATTCTTTTCTTAATCTATTCAACAGGTTATGTCCTGTTCATCAATGGGAGAAACTTGCTACAGGAGGTTACCAAAATCAAGTGCTATCAAGGTTATTGATTTTGGTAGCGCAGCATATGAACACCAAGATCACAACTACATTGTCTCCACAAGGCACTATCGAGCACCTGAGGTTATTCTTGGTGCGCTAACGTTTTCCTTTTGTGCACTGCCCTTGTGTTATCCATATGTGAGACATACTGTGTGAGCTTATTTCTCTTTTCAGGGTTAGGATGGAGTTACCCGTGTGACATATGGAGTGTTGGTTGTATCTTGGTGGAACTCTGCTCGGTATGTTTATTGTTTTAAAAGTATATAATTGTGGATTTCAGATGCTAGATGGTAAGAAATGGCACAAATATGGTTGTTTACAGGGTGAAGCTTTGTTTCAAACACATGAGAACTTGGAGCACCTAGCAATGATGGAGAGGGTTTTGGGACCATTGCCTCAGCACATCTTGAAAAGAGTGGAGTATGTACGCTTTTCTTCAAATGTGTTTTCCCTACTCTCATGGTGATGCAAACATTTTTTATTATTTGTTTTTCTCTTTGACTATCTTGTCCAGCCGACATGCTGAGAAATATGTCAAAAAGGGTAAGCTGGATTGGCCAGCGGCTGCTACCTCTAGGGAGAGCATTAAAGCTGTTCTGAAGTTGCCTCGTCTTCAGGTGTGTTGCCGACCTGTGTGCAGGAATCAGAAAACCTTGTGATGATTATTATGATGAATCTTTACTTATGCTGTAATCATTCTGATTTCAAGTATTTATTTTCTTGTGGCAGAATCTGGTGATGCAGCATGTAGATCACTCTGCGGGGGATCTGATTGACCTGTTGCAAGGTCTTCTTAGATTTGATCCTTGCAGTCGGTTAACAGCTCGTGAAGCCCTCAGGCATCCCTTCTTTTCCAAAGATAATTTCCAAAGGTTCTAAGTTTTCTTTTGTTCACCTTGATCATTCTGATTCTAATATTTGCTTCCTCAAGCTCTTTATATTGATCCTGGCTCTTAGGTAAAGAGGAGCTGGTGGATGTTTCATGTTTGACACGTTTAATATATTTAAAAAAAAAAAGTCAATCAGGAATTAGAGAGTTGCACTTGTTATTCTCTTCATTGGCTTTGATCCATGAATCAGAATTTAGGAGGCTGTTATGTCCTTAAGATGGATGATGGAATTCAAAAAGAAATGTGGATAAGAGTTATAAAAAGAGAGCTGGCCCAACTGGTGATGATTTCTTGTTGAATTTGCAAAAATCAGTTTTGATAGGTACATAATGGTTTCTTCAAAGTTTTGTTTTCGTTCTGCATTATTTTATCTGTTAAGCGTTAAGTCCTCGGTTGGTGGGTGTGCAACCAATAATATTTTTTGGTAGTATCGCTCTCGAAACACGCCCCTTCTCTGTCAATATGACTCGTTTGTTCCAAAATCTAAATCTGCTGCTTTTGAAGCAGCAGGGTTTCCTTCCCTAACCTGAGAGATCGATCCTATGTATTTGCGTACTGATCAGGGTATTCTTGAGGTAGAGAATAAGAACTAGAAATGAGCTAACCGTAGGCTTTTTTAAGTCTAAATTTCAAAGCTGTTCAAAAACTCAATAGTAACACTCCCAACAGCGACTAGGATTGTGGCCCGCCAATTTACGCACCTATAATCTTTGACTAGCAGCTCAGTTCTTCACGGATCTATTTCCAACTTGGAAGACGCTCAGCTGCCAGATAACAGTAAGGACATATTTCAAGTTTAAGAAAATTTCCAACATGTTTAGCGTATTGACGATGCAACTTTGATCTATAAATTCATCAAACATCAGCAACTATATATATATATATCTTCACCTTGGGGACTGTCGGACAGCACTCGACTGAAATTTCTAGTCCATTCCTTAAAATTTTATTGCTCACGTCAGTTGGGACCTGGACAAACATGGTGGCAACTTTAGATAGGTTCAATAGAAGAACCATTCGATATTTCCGCGTTTGAATAACGGACAAAGATGGTGATTAATTGTGAGTCAAACTGTTTAATTTACATTATTGTGAACTTAAATGTATAATTCGAGTTGGGTTTATAAAAATGATATTTGTAAGAGTATACAAATTATTTATTATTAACTTATTCAAATTTTTACAATTATAATTGTGGAATTGACCATTGTATTATTCATTATTTGCAAAGTGTTTACAAGTTTTTACTAATATGTTATTTTGCTAGGTTTCTGATTACTTAATGATTTAATTGTGAGTTAACCTATTAAATTACATAATTTCAGAACTTAAATGTACGGCTACAAATAAACGTATGCAAGTTTATATTAATTGTTATAAATACATTTAGGTAGTATAATTTCTAATATATATTAATTTAATAAAAAATTAATATTTTAATTAAGATAATAATTAATTTAATAAATTATCAAAAAATGTATACGTATGGTTCACTTTTGCAAATTTGAGATATATATATATATATATATATATATATATATATAGAGAGAGAGAGAGAGAGAGAGAGAGAGAGAGACACAGAGAGACAGAGAGAGAAAATTATTATCACATGCATTGGCAAGTAAGATTTAAAAATTATCATTTGTCTTATTTATTTATTTATTTATTTTATTATTTTTAAATATACATTAAGGATATACGATAGTCTTTTTAATCTTATTTGTAAAGTTAAAAAAAATTACATTGTTAGTGTATCTGATTATAATTGACAAAAATAATAAATATAAATATAGATAAATAATAGACGTATTAACCCAATTCTTATTATAAAATTTCCATGTAACTACCTTGAGAAAGGATCAATAAACAACCGTGTTTTTATAGTTTAGACCATTTTCTATTTGCTCACTTTATGCTGAATGTAGTAAATATTTGAATTAAATTTCCATCAGTCTTGTATTTGACACGTACTATTTCTTCCAATCGTTAAGAAGGAAGAACAAGGGGTTATGACACCTATGCACACCACCTCCTTTTCCAACTAATATTTCTCAAGAAAGTTAAAGTTAAAACCGTAAAAGACGAGAAGTATTCATGAACTCCATGATAAGGCTAAAAGAACTATTAATTATGATATTGATGATTTGTTTTTGTCTTTTTGTTGATAATACTCCCTTAAACTTTGAAGAGGCTTTGAGAGACACCAGGTGAAGACAAGTCATGAAGGAGTTGTTCAAAGTCGTAGAGAAGAGCTAACACTTGAGAGTTAACAGCTCTTCGAAAGGATCATAAAGCCATTGGAGTCAAATGAGTGTACAAGGTAAAGAAGAATACCTAAGGAAAGGTAGAGAGACACAAGGCAAACTTGTGGATTAAGACTACAAGGAAAAGCATGGAGTTTGATTATGAAGAATCTTTTCACCAATTGCTCTTATGGAGATAATTTGTTTGGTCATATCATTTGCTAGACCAGACAATATTTGATATGATTATACGAGTATAACACGAATAAAGTCAAAAAAAATATGACACGGTATGAGTATATTCTCAAAATCTATCTAATATTAATTATAAACGTATGAAAATTGATATAAATTTAAAAAAAAAAACCTTAAACACGATTATGACACGATAGAATATACGAATATAATATAAAAACACGAATTGCTAGATCTATGACATTGCGTAGCTCAAAAGTATGAAATTTTATCACCTTAATGTTAAAATTGGCCTTCATCAACAACTATCCTAAAAAGGAGATCTATATAAAACAAACATTGAGCTTTGAGGTTGAAGGCTTAAAAATAAAGTATTAAAATTAAAAAAAAAAAAAAGCTTTGTATGAGTTAAAGCAAGCGCCAAGAGCATGGAACAGTCGCATTGATTAATACTTCTAGGATAATGGGTTTGTTCTTGTACTCGTGAGTATGCTCTTTATGCTAAAGCGCATGATAATGGTGATTTCTTTGTTTTTTTTTTTTGTCTTATGTTGATTATTTTATTTCAGCAAAAATAGTCCAAGTTTGTTCGAAGAATTCAAGAAAGCTATGTTGTCTGAATTTGAGATGACTGACATTGGGCTTAAATCTTATTACTTGGGCCAAGAGGTGAATCAAAGGAGAGATGATATTTTCATCTTTTAAAAAGGCTATGCAAAGGAATTTTTGAAGAAGTTCAACATGATTTATTGCAATCTGGTAAGCACACTACTGGAATGTGAAGTAGGCTTGCCAGAGTTTGAAGATAGAAAGTAGATCACACATTTTTTAGAAGTTATCAAGGAAGCTTAAGATATTTGACATGTACAAGGTCCAACATTTTCTTTGCAATTAAAGTAACGAGTTGTTTCATGGAAGCTACCACTTCCACCCACATGAAAGTTGTTAAAAGAATACGTCATTAGCTTAAAGGTACAATCGATTTTGGCCTACTTTATTCATCATCTAATGATTTCAAGCTTGTGGGACATTATGGTAGTGATTTTGCATGAGACACTGATGATAGAAAAATTACCATTGGCTTTGTATTTCTATAGAAGATTGTGTTCTCAAATATAGTTCCAAGAAGCAATCTATTGTTAAACTTTCAA
>JBBYHM010000016.1:814767-850276 GCA_038381775.1 Adansonia rubrostipa | reverse complement strand
AAATTTTGATAAATAAAATTAATTTATATATTTCCAACTGTAAAATTAGAATTGAAAGTGACAATTTTTGTTTAGTAATCGTTTCAGACTTTCATAGAAGTTGCTTGCTTTTTCTTCGCATTCTTGCTCTGATGATGTGACCAAAGTGGCCGATATTGTCACGTCACAGTTCGGCAGGCTTTCAGTCAAAAAGATACAGTTCGATTTTGATACATCGATTATACATATTTTTATATGTATATATTATTAACTTTAATTATAAAATAAAAATTTTTATTAAGATAATTTTTTTAGTAGGGAGTTTGTTTACTGTAAAATCAACGGCCAAGGCATCAATCAAGGTGGTGGGCAGTAATAATTTTCCCTTAATGCTGGCCCATAAACATGACCAAGAGCCAGTGCTAGGAGTTAGTGGCATAAACTTTCTGACTTTTTTATTACAGTTTTGTCATTTTGTGCCTACAAGTGCCCATATATTAGTTGCCTTTCCATCGGTACAGTTGGATTCATTGATCATTTTGAAAGACTACAAAAATGGGTAGAGTCGGTTTTTCAAATTGCCCTTTCGGTTGCTTTTTAGGGTCCAATTTCTATTTTCTGGATTTTAATGTGAGCCTTCAAAAGCTATCCAACCATGGAAGGCTCACATTTGGCCCAGAAATTCAAAGCTTTTAACTTTTTAAGTTACTTAACAACGAAGCAGTGGACGAAAATGAAATCTGTTTTTTACTTAACATTTACCAATTACCATCAACTTGGCTTTCATTTACATCCGGCAATAATTAAATAATACTATAATAGTGAGCATCAAATTTTATACCTTTAAAGTTGAAATTCATTAAATTAATCGTAACTTGAAGAATAAACCCGAACGACATCACAATTTGATTTTAATCAAATTGGTTAGTATTGTACTTATAGGGGCGAGCATAATTCGGTTCAAATCGATTTAACTAATTTAATCGATAAAATTTGGTTAATTCGGTTCGATAGTTATGTCGATTTTTTATGTCGGTTTATTTGGTTAATTCAGTCGGTTATCTGTTAGTAAAATTATTAACCAAATTAATCGAATTAACCGAACTTTTAATATTTAATATTTAATAATTATATATTTATATATATTAATAGCCCAATTAAACCCATTCTCAACCCAAATATACAATCATTAGCCTAAGACCCAATAAACCGATTTGACCGAACTAACCGATCAAACCGATAGAAATTTAGTCGGTTCGGTTAATTCGGTTGTGGTTAAAAATGTCGGTCGGTTCGGTCGGTTCCTCTAACTAAGTCGGTTAATTCGGTTTGAAGTTTTTTTTGACCGAACCGATCGAACGCTCACCCTTATATACTTATATCAGTTTTATGATAAAATAAAATAATATTAATATTGTACCTTCTCAATTTTTATGTCGTCCTATGTCAGTTTTCTCAACCTATACCGGTTAGTATTAATACATATCAATTAGTATAAGATTTTAATTTTTTAATTTTTACTTATTTGATTTTTCTAATCTAATTTTTATAGCACGATTATTTTATTTTATTTTTCATAATTACATTTAAAAATAAAATATATTTATTATGTTAAGTTATTGAACTTAATTAATAATAATTTACTATACTTATTTAAATATTTTTATATTTAAAAGTTTTGGATATTAAATATTTATAATTTTAAATATATATTTGCATATAACCATGCATGTATGTAGTCGAAAAATATTTATACATATATAAAAGATATATTTTATTAAAATACTTAAAAATATATAAATATATATATATAATATTTAAAAATATCAATAAACTTAAAACGGTCCGTTGATCAATGTATTTGCCAGCATATTCGACTGGGTATCTTCTATTTATTCACAACTCACGTCTTTAGCATATGGTATAACTTGCCCACTATTAAGGGAAGAAAAAAGCCTCTTTCTTTTTTCTTCTATTCTTTTATTCTTTTATTTTTTTTTCCTTTTTCACAAAGATTACTTTTTAATTTTTGGTTTTATTCATGAAAATGAAGAAGTCCAAATATATATATATATATTTGAAAAAGACAATTGAAAGAGAGAAATATTTTGAAGAACGAAAGTTTTCGAAGTGCAATTTTTATTTGACATGAAATTTTGTTATTTTATATATAATTATACATTGCATGTGATAGTTAAATGATAAATATTTATCAAAAAAATTATATTCGAATGTATTAAAATATAAATGAATTAACGATGGATGATTTATTTAAAAATAAATAATGTTTGATGTAAAATTTTTTTTTTTTACAATAATAATGAAAGTTTATTTATTATGGAGTGTAATAAAAAGATAAATGAAATACTACAAAAACCCTTTAAAAGATTTTTATTTTTATTTTTTAATTTTATCTTCTTTTACTTTCTTATTCTTTGATTGACTGAGGGCTCTTTGAAAGCCATTGGGCCTCCAGCATGGTGACTTTTCAAAGAAAAAGTTAGTGCAAATGTATTTAATCTTTCAGTCTGCCATTGAAGGGATGGGGTTCAGTGGCTCGCTCCATTGGATCGCTTTACCGTAAAGAGAGTAATTTTTCCTTGATTTCTTAACTTTTTTAATTTTTAAATTATTTAGATTAATTTTAATAATTTAATTTCTAATGTAAATGTAATTTTTATGATTTTATTTCTTAATTTTAATAATTTGAATTGCCACGTTAAAAAAAAAACGAACGTCATTTGATTTAACGAAGAAAGTAGAAGCATTTTATAATTGGACTGTGATTCAATATCTCATGCAATAAAAGATCAAAAAGTTATCTGATTATTGTACGGAGATTAAATCCGTATTTTGAGTAAAATATATAAATTATTTTTATAATTTGATCATTTTTATTTTTTAATCGATAATCAAATCGAATTAGAGGAGAAGCATATTAATTGAAACGAGTTCAGTTGATTAAACTGAATTAACTGAACTTTAATTATTATACATTAATAAGTTAAAATTACATTTTAAAATATTAAATTTATAATTCTTTATAACTCAAATAAGTATAATCATCTAACAAATATTCAAATATAAAAAATCAGTAAAAGATATAACTACAATAAATAAAATACTTTAACATATAAAACTCTAAACATCTAATAAAAAACTAAAATTATCATATTATATATATTTCAAATAATTTAATTATTTTAATCAGATTAATCATTAATATTTTTTTAAAAAATCTTTTTTATAATAAAATTAATTTTTTTCGATTAACAAATTAACATAATCAAATTATTTAATTAAAATAAATAATAAATATTTTAAAAATAAAAATATTTATTTATAATTGTTACATTATAATTAATTAATTATAATTTTGATTTTGTGTAGGGCGAACTTATGAAATTCATGCTCTTAAAACGGTAAAGTTTGTATGATATTGTATTATAATTAACAATGGTGGGATTGTTTTTTTTAAAAAAAAGAAAAGGCTAAAATGCTAAAAAAACCAGAAATTAGAGAAAGGGCAAGATTCTCAACACCATTCTCCCTGCCGTCCAAAACGCAGAAGTGAAACAGTAGTTACAATACATGGTTCCACTTTACTTATCACACTTTCAGAGAATCCTCCATTCTTATCAGTTATTGGGTCGTGCATCTCAATTTCCTTCTTGCGCGTTAACATTCTGTAAGCCAATTCCCCTTCCCTCCCACTTCAAAAAAAAAAAAAAACCAAGCATTGGGCTGAATGATAATTTCTTCGATTCCGATTTTTGTCACACATACGCGCGCACACAAAAAAAAAAAAAAAACCCTGTAACCCGCTCTTAAGTTCTTCGCATGCAGTCGGAGCTCCGGCTCCCTTAACGGAGCCCTGCTCAATTATCTCATTTTCCCTCTCTCTTAGATCTGTGCACAATTTTTATTTTTCAGATCTCATCAAAACAATATAACAAGAAGGAAAAGGAAGAAGAGAAAATAATATAAAAATTTTCGAAAATGTCGAAACCCTCGGGTGGTATCGGTGCGTGGGCTGTCGAGGCCGAGCGAGAAGAAGCGGAGGAACGTGAAGCCGCAGCCACAGCGGCCACGGCTGAATCGCGGAGTTTTCCTAACCTAAAGGAAGCCGCTAGCGCGAAGCCTAAGAAGAAGAAAATGACTCTCTCGGAGTTCACCATGGGGACTTATTCGTCGTCCGGTGGGGGCGGAGTTGGTAGTAGTGCTAGGGTAACGGATAACAACCGGCTAACACCCGAAGAGATGATGCGCCTCCCGACCCGACCCAAAGAACGTTCCGCTGAGGAAATGCAGTATGGCCGTCTGGGAGGTGGCTTTTCGTCTTATGGTAGGCCCGGTCCATCTGCCGGTCGGATTATGCGTGAACGTGACGACAGCAACGGGTCATGGGGCTCCGGAAGAACGCAGTACAGAGGTGTTGATGAAGAACGACGGGGTCCGCCTTCTAGGGTTTCTGATTACGATCAGCCTTCGCGTGCTGATGAGGTGGATAATTGGGCAATGAGAAAGAAAACAATTCCTTCGTTTGATTCGGGCCGGCAAAATCGATACGGTGGGCTTGGAACGGGGGGAGGTGGTGTAAACTCTAGAGCAGATGAGGCTGATAATTGGACGGCTGGAAAACGGCCAATTCCAGCCCGAACTTCGACGTTTGGTTTAGGTTTTCGTGACTCTGGACCGGAGCCTGATAGATGGACTCGAGGTGGTGGTGGGAGTGGATTCGGAGAGGAAAGGCCTAGATTAGTTTTGGATCCACCAAGAGGGGAAGTGAATGAGCCGGTGGTTAGGACAAATAGACCTAATCCTTTTGGGGTGGCGAGGCCCAGGGAAGAAGTGTTGGCCGAGAAAGGATTGGACTGGAGGAAGCTGGATTCTGAGATTGAAGCAAAGAAGGTAACTAGCAGGCCTACCAGTTCTCAATCCAGCAGGCCATCGAGTGCACAATCCAGCAGGTCAGAAGGTCCTCTGCAGCAAGGGATTGAAAATGTAGTAAAGCGGAGGCCAAAGGTCAATCCGTTTGGAGATGCTAAGCCTAGAGAAGTTTTGTTGGAAGAGCGAGGTCAGGATTGGCGTAAGATTGATCTTGAATTAGAACGGCGCAGGATGGACAGGTTTCCACTTTGTTTATCTAATCATTTTGTTCATTATTTATTTCAAAATAGTCTTGGTGGGATTTTGTTTGAATTGACTTTGATCTGTTTCCTTTAATGTTGTTATTATTGATGGTTTAGGAGATGCTTAAGTGCACTGCTTAGCATATTTGCTTCAGTAAATTGCCTTATCTGTTACCACATTGCTGTCATTGCTGATTGTTGCATACTTTCGAACTAGTGGCATATTATCTTGTCTATAAGCAATCCTTCATTTGCCAAGACTTTGAAGTTGTTGTAGAACATTTCAAAAATATATGATCAATATTAGTTGAGAATGACCTTAGATTTATTCAAAGATGTTGCTTACACCTAGAAAATAGAATTGTTCCCAATGGTTTTTTTTTTTCTTAATACTAATTTGATCTCTTTGGTGGTTGCCCAATTACTTCTTTGGAACCACAAAATTATAGTTCTTGATCAGATTGTTACAACGAATTTAATGTGGCATGTTAGTTTTTCCTGTATCATAGCATTCCTCCATGTCTATTCTTTGTAGAGGTCGAGTTTTTCTTAAGTGGGTGTTTCCGTAATGTGTAAAATATAATAGTTCATGCATGGCGTGTTTCTCCACTCAACTGGCAATTGAGTTCTTCTAGGGTCTGAATTTTTTTTTGGGGGGGGGGTGGGGATGGCTTTCTAGGAGACATTTGATGCTTTCTGTGATTATATCTTGATCATACAACACAGAACTGATCAGTTTAGTGTGAGAAAGCTGGTCTAGATGCAAACAACTGAGTTATCTAAACAGATTATGTAGTGATTGAGCGGATTTTTTTTAAACGGTGTGTAGCGACTGAAGTACTTGATGTTGGAGCCTAGGGCTCCATTTTAGAAACGAATTTTGGACTATGTATGAGTTCCCAACAGATGTCTGGCATCTCTATCAAGTTTAAGCAGCTTTTTCATGCATAAAAACTCACATATACTGTTGTTTTGTAAAAATTGTTTCATTTATGAAAATATAGCCTGCTCAATTATGACTGAAATCTATTGTTGATTATGGTAACATAGGTGTAGGGGCTTGTTGAATAAAAAACCGCAGTTACTTCATTTTTTATTTTTTGGTAGGTTAGAGGAGAAAACGTAAAATTTTTCCGTCCTTTTCTTGCTGGGCCTGGGGATTCCTCATTCAATTTTCTTTTTGTTGACCGTAAAGCTTAGCTTTATCCATGCTTCCAAAATTTACCTATATGAATTACCAAATAAAAAATGTTATTATTCAGCGCTGTTTCTAGTTACATCGGCCACTGAATTGCCTTCTAGTGCATGAGATCAACACAAATACACAATCCTTAAAACTGTTCAGGAGTTTTTGCGTGCTAAAATTACCCTGACATTAAAATCAGGCACATTTAGGTAGCATATGCACCAGTGTTCACATAGGAAACAGTTACTTATTAACTTGTACATTTTTTTTTTTGGTTTGGCCAAGATTATAAGACATGATTATCTTATTACCCTTTCACGGCATCCCAACATTTTGTTGAACACTCTGCCAGGCTTATATTCTTCTCTAAGGTTCTTAAAGTGCTTACTTATTTTAGGTCTAGTCCTTTTTTCTATCATTCCCCCAGTTTCAAACTCGTTCCTTTTGTGCATATTAAATCTTTGTGATAATTCAATTTGTGTACTTATTTTGTTTAGTCTTATTTCTCTGAATTACCTTAGTCCAACATCATCTTTATTTCTTTTTTTTTCAGATTGTTAATGCAACATAGTTGTATGCTGCTGCTTTTTTATCAACTTCCTTTTTTAGTTTCCATTTTTCTGTGGTAAAAGAATGCTTTGTTGTATCAATGTGATTCATTTTGATTTCCTGTGTAAGGTTGTCATCTAGATTGTTCATACGCCCCAATTATTCTTTTGCTTGCTTCTCATTGTGTCTCAGTTCCATATTGTTCCTTTCTTGCTTCCAAGCAACTTTTGAATATATTGCCTGTGCAATCATGTTCTTCATTTCTAATGAGAAAAAAGAATGTTCCAGGCCAGAAACAGAGGAGGAAAAGATAATGAAAGAAGAAATAGATAGTCTAAAGATGAAACTTGAGAAAGATTCAGCACCAAATTCAGAATCTGCTGGAGACCAACCCACTTTGCGTGAAACACTACTTCAAAAGGAAAGGGAATTAGAGAAACTTATCCGAGATATGGAGAACAAAGTTAGATTTGGGCAGAAAGCGGTTGAAAGGCCTGGTTCTGGAGCTGGCAGGACTGGCAGCTTCACTGATAGACCACCTTCTCGGTCTGGGTCTTTTGATGGATCTAGAAATATGGAGTTCATGGACAGGCCTAGATCTCGTGGTACTGCAGATGCATGGACAAGCCCTGGTGACGACCGAAGAGGATTTCAGGGAGGATTTCAAGGTGGCAGGGATAGAGGATTTCTGGGAAACAGAGATTTGGACAGGTAAGGATATAAAATGTTGCCAGCTGAATCTCTCATGCCTTTCTGCTCCTTTATCTGTCTTAATGGAAAACTTGGCCTCCTTATCTGATTTTCTTTTTTTAAAATTTTTCTGCCCCTCCCCCCCGCCTTTTTTTTTAACTTTATAGATATAATATGGGATAATTTGCAAGTTATAGGATAATGTGTAGTTCAAAGGTCCTTTTTCATGCAGATCTGAAGCCCCATTTCTTTTTTTGCGACTTAGAAACTAAGCAAATTCATAAGGTTCTTAGTACTATTTTTTCTTTGTCCCTGTGTAAAACTGTTACATTTTGATGAAATGAAGTATTTACCGTTGCTTTCATATCTCCAATTCCGTTATCTGTAGATCATCGTTTGAGATGTCTAGCATTGGCATGTGTTGCTCTTTCATAGCTAAAAATTTAGCTAAATACAGCCTGTTGTAATATTAGAGTGTACATATCTGCTCATAGAAATCAAGACGCTAATGGAAATTATGTTTTGTTTTTATATGGCAGGTCAAGGTCAAGGGAGAGATGGTGAGACACTGGAATCGGCATTTCTTTTGTTAAATTCTGTCCTCTACTTTTGACAACCTGAATGAACCAATAATATTTTGTCGCCTCACTTCTATTTTAGTTGTTCTCTTCATTTTTGCTCTGGTAAAGTGGAGCAACGAATGATTCTTCAGTGTTGGAACAGCGAACTCTGTTAATCTATTGTTACGTGTTTTAAACCATGTAAAATGGCCTTTCCACCACCCTTCTTCCCCCCCACCCCACCATTCTTTTTGGCTTTTTTATTTTTTATTTTTTGCCTCCAAAGCAAGTGGCCTACATTTCTTTTGACCCAACTTTTATTTAACATTCATTCTGGGATTCACTGGTCTATTGTTGAAATTCCTTTGGAGTGTTTTGCAGATATCCTGCGTATTGTTCTGGAGGTTGAGTGTAGTTGATGTAAATTATTGGGACTTATTTAATTTTGGGTGTGAGATGAATAGGAAATTAGTTTCAAAACAAAATTTCAAGTTGGCATTCGGACTGTTAATGAAGCAGTGATGGAGAGAAGTAAACAGCTTCCTCAAATATAGATAATGACATGTAGACTTTGAGAGCAACTCTCTGTCTATAACCTCTATAGTTTTCATGCATCTGATCTCCATTAAATTAAAATTTTAAGCAAATTGGAACTCTAAATCTTTAAGTAGAAGATACCTGTACTTATAATTGTATCAAATGCTTTAAAGTGCATAAGCAAATGCTCTAAAGTGCGTTGCATCGAATTCGACCATCGAAAGCTCGAAGAGTTTGGCTCAACCCACCACCTTAAAACCACGTCATTGGCGTTGAAAGGAAATAACTCGACGGCCAACGGGTCAGATTTCCCTCTTTTTTTTTTTTATCCATTTACTTGCGGGAGCAATCATTCATTATTCTAATGCCTACTTGCTTCTTCACAAACTAATTTATCTTGTCTATCGTGTTAAAAGTAACATAAAATGTCATATAGATTTGCCTTACCCAGTTCCAGGACTGAAGATTTGCAGATCAAGATGAAGTTCCTTTAAATTGGACCCTCACATCTCAATCTAAAACTATTACCAGATCTTCTCCATTTTCTTTTCCCGAAAAGGATCTTGCTTGCATCTATCAAAGGTACATTTTTTAAAGCTCCCTTCTTATCTTCTAATCTTTTTCTTCATTTCTGAGTCTGTCATATCTTTAGAACTGTAGCAGAAAATTTGTGGATTGGGGAGGGGGGAACATAAAAACATAATAGTTTTCTATTTAGTGTTTCTCAGTCATTTGTGCTTAGCTTAAAAGTTCGAATTTATTTTCATATTCTTCTCTATGGCTGAATTTACAAACTGCACATTTTTTCCAACGGTTTAGGTACTCCCTTTCCGACTATACCTGTCCTAACATTACCCCACATTAGCTATCAAGAGTTGCTGTACTATTTAATGCCCGTTTTACGTAATATGATACTGCTTGTTTTAGAAAAGCCTACCATGGACTGTGGAAGTCTTGCTAGTATTAGCAACAAGAAGACCGCAATGGCTGTGGCAATCGGTGTAGTACTTATGGCTTCATTGCTTGGTTCTTCCTGTGGTTGTCATTTTCCGGCTATATACACCTTGGGTGATTCAAACTCGGACACGGGAAGTGTCTCCGCAACATTTGGTCGGGTTCCTCCTCCTTAAGGCGAGTCCTTCTTTGGTAAACCTTCTGGTCGGTATTCTGATGGGCGTCTAATCATTGATTTTATAGGTAAGGTTGGCTTTTATTCACTTGGCATTTCTCTGATTCAAGTTTGAAGTTATGGAACGGATTATTGCTTGGTAACCTTGGAAAGATCATATTTTGACATTTACAAAGTCAATGTTTGTTTAAAGCCATGTCAGCATGTCGCTATGTTATGGATCTGTTTTTGTTTTTTTATACCTCAATAGATGAGATGAGATGATCTCTTCGAACCTAACTCTTCCAAACATGAATGCCTAAGAGATTTATTAAGTTTGCTAACAATCTGTGCAGCTGATGAGTTGAAATTGCCATTCTTGAGTGCATATCTTGATGCAATAGATTCAAACTTAAGACATGGAGCAAATTTTGCAGCAAGTGGATCAACAATTCAACATGCCGATGGCAAACTATTTGGCGCAGGTTTTAACCCCTTATCTCTTGATATACAGCTCTTGCAGTTTGAACAACTTAAAGAACGCACGAATGAGCTTTATGACCGAGGTTAGATATAAATATGCATACTTCGTTGACTGCTCCAGAAATATTCTGTAATTTTTGAGAAAAGGTTTATACTTTTATCATTTATGGCAAGGACTAATATTGTGCTTGCTGGTTTTCCAGCCAATAACCCAGATTTTACGGACAGGCTCCCCAGGCCGGAGGAGTTCTCGGAGGCCCTTTACCTGTTAGATTGTGGACAGAATGATCTGAATTATGGCCTTATAAAAACTACAGAGGAGCAGGTGAAGGCATCCATTCCCAATATAATCAGTCAGCTTGCTGTGGCAATAGAGGTATTTTTTACGCTATTTTTATTATTTTCCAGTGTAAATATATAGTTGTGATGATCTGCCTCTGTTTAGAAGACATCAAGTTGAAAAGTCACTATTGATTTTAATGCATCTCGAGTTGAGAAGTCAAGATTTATTGACTTCTGTTCTGCTATTTTTCATTTTCTGTCTTCTCAGAAGCTCTTTCAAGAAGGAGCCAGAATCTTTTGGATACATAACACCGGTCCCATTGGCTGCCTGCCTGTTTTTGTTATAAATTCCCCTCCGAAGCCTGGCAATGCTGACCAAGCTGGCTGCATTACGTCTTACAATGGGGTGGCTCAAGAATTCAACAAGCAGCTTAAAGACAGAATTTCTCAACTTAGGGCCCAGCTCGTTGGTGCAAGGCTTATATATGTTGATATCTACTCAGGTAAATATTCTCTAATTAGTGAAGCAAATAAATATGGTATGTTTTACACTGTCATTGACCTTGACAGTTTTCTAACATTTTCTTTTGTCTATATCGATGTTCCATGGTGAATGAACTTTGGCAATGACGAATGTCATTAATGTTGCTTTATTGTCACGTGGAGGTCCCAGGTTGAAGTTGCAAAGAAGATACTTGACCTCTTTTAGTGCACCTCCTGAGCGGATCTTTGTCATTGATTTCCATAATATTGGAAATTTATATGCCTTTACCATTATGCGTATTCTTATGCCAGACTCTTGATTATGTTCTATTTATTTATTTTGTAAAGCAAAGTGCCATGAAGGGGATTCTAATTTCCATTGAACATACTAACTACAGTCTTTACCTTGGCGATTTCAGGCTTTGTTGATCCTTTTATAAACTGTTGCGGGCACTTCGGTGACTATCACGGCGAATGTGGGAAGACAATAGTGGTGAATGGTACTGAAATTTTTGGGGCTTCTTGTAGTGATCCTTCCAAACACATTAGTTGGGATGGCATTCATTATACCGAAGCCGCAAACTATTGGGTAGCCAAGAGGATTTTGGATGGCTCCTTCTTAGATCCCTCGGTTCCCATAACCAAAGCATGTCTTTAGCCACTGTCTTATTCAATTGTAAGCTCAAATATATTGTCATGTATTTCACTATCCCTCGTATTTTGATTCAGAGAAAACATTGCAGCCAGCCTAAAAAGAATGCCAGAAGCTGGAACATTCGTGGCAACGGCAAAAGATATCAGCCATTGTTTATAAAAGACTCCCAAGTTGGGCAGCTAACAAAGAATAATCCCATTCTGGTAGAATCTCACTTTCATATCAAATCCATTGGTAACAGCAAATCTGCGTTTACATTTCCTCACAGTTGTTTCAGTTTCCATAAAATGTGATAAAAATCGGAGAAAATAAAACTTAAAGAGAGAAGAAATTCTTTAAAATAAAATTAAAAACAAAAAAGGGAACTGCTTTTCACTCACAACCGAAGTTTTCTAGTTAGTCCTGATGTGTGGTATTGCCTTTTCCTAGAGAATGGTAAATGAAAAGGATAACTGCCGCCGGCTTGTATCCATAGTCTAATATATATTCGACACCAACGTTATGCACTGATATTTCAATAAAAATAAAGATTTTGTGTAACGTAGCTAGAGCCATAGAGGTACATTGTAGTGATACTATAGTGGTGGGCCTTTGGAGTAATCTTCAAGTAGTAGTTGACAATGCAATACTTGAGTTTATGCCAACATCAAACGTTTTAACGAGAAGCGGCATCGTTGATCTTGAGGTTGGTTGAGTGAATGCGACAACACATTTGATATTATATATATATATATATATATATATATATATATATATGAATTACGTAATGCACTCTTGTTACCATTATATTATTCATGTGGATCTGACCTTAGCCATCTACTTCAGAGTTAAAACTTGCTGGTTTTCTCTGCAAGAAAGAGAGTTCCCCTGCTCCCTGAAAAGACAGGATTTTATTGGAGAAGTTTCAGTAAAAACCATCTAGTTCCCCCCGCCAAATACTGGTCAACGTGTCATGTATGTGTTAGTTAATAGTAGTAGTAGTACGTGAATCTAGCATCGTCAACCTGTTTGATAAAAGATCTGAAAGAACCAGCATGGAAGGGGCAAGACCCAGTGTTGGTATCAGTGGGAGATGGAGGACTGCTTGGGCTTCAAGGAAGAGCGTTAAAACTTTTATAATAGCAGCCTTCTTTGCCGTTGCATTCTCTCTTTTCTTGCTCAGTGGAAGGCAAAGGAATCTTGGTCAATCCAGTAGTTGTGATTTTCCTGCCATATTCAACTTCGGTGATTCCAATTCTGACACGGGTGGAAAGTCTGCTGCATTCCTCAGAATTCCTTTGCCTAATGGCAACATTTTCTTCCAAAAGCCATCCGGAAGATATTGCAATGGAAAAGTGATTATTGATTTTATTGGTCAGTGAGCCTTTTATTCCTTCTTTTCATTCCATTGATATTCCCGAAAATGTCTGGCCATTTAGATGCATCCATGGGAAATATTTATCTGTGTGTTTGCCACAGATTATTGTTCTTTTAATTCACTGGTTTTTCACATCTATCCCCTAAAGGTCAGAATCTGAGACTTTCAATCCATTGACTTAAAGCTCAAGCTTGGGATTTTTCACATTGTTAGGTTTTGTTTGTGTTTATCTGTTTTGGGGATTAAGGTGAAATTTGCCTCTTTTATGATTCATTGAATTTTCTCACTGTGCATAATTATTGAACACAGTTAACAGAGTTGATGGATATTTATTATTTGTATTAATGAAATATTTTGTGAAATAATTTATTTTCGTTATCTTTTATCCATAAATCTTTGAAATTAAAAGAACAATGGTAAAATTTGAGAAAAAAAAATTGAAACACTGGGGCAAAATTCAATATCAAGTGACAATGTAGTGACAAATATCATGTTCACTCTTTTGTTTTACAAGTTACCTGCTGACTGCTGAGTAGTTTAAAATCTTTACAACATTCTTAAAATATAGATAAAATCTCTTGCATTCAAGATGAGCTTTGAATTAATCACCTTTAAAGATCCATTTATTCAAGTTTTTAGACTGAATGTTGTTCTGCTTGGTAGTAAGAATTATAAGAATGCACTTTGTTTATTTCTTGTACCAAACTCGATTGTCATACCTTGCAGCTGAGAAATTGGGACTGCCATATTTGAGTGCGTATCTGGATTCCGTTAGTACAAATTTTCGACATGGAGCTAATTTTGCTACAGGAGGGTCTACAATTCAGCCACTGGATGCAAGAATGTTTGAGATAGGGTATAGCCCCATTTCTCTTGACATACAACTTTCACAATATGAACAGTTCAAAGAGCGAGTAAATGAGCTATATAAAGAAGGTTAGAAACAATTCAAAAAGGGCAGTAGAAACATAATTTCTGAACTAGCATGATAGTCATACTTTTCATTTTTTTTATGGCATGGAGTTCGCTGATTTTTTTCTTTTTCTTTTTCTTTCCAGGTGTTAATTCTAACATCAAAAGCAAGCTTCCAAGACCAGAGGACTTCTCACAAGCACTTTACACATTTGATATTGGGCAGAATGATCTTGATGCTGCATTTAAGTTGATGACAGAGAAACAGGTTCTGGAGTCAGTTCCGGGACTTATTAACCAGTTTGCTCAAGCTGTTAAGGTAAGTAGATGTTATGTTTACACTATTTATTAGTCCTGAATTTCTTATAATAGTAGGAAATTGATGTTTTAGAAAATATTGTATCTGTGATTCTTTAGAACGATACTCCATGCATGAAGCTTTACTCTAAAGCACAGTTAAATGGTCTAATACTCTAATTATTAACTTTATATATATGATTCCTTCTGTCGGTTTTGATAATCAGCTCAAATCAGTAAACGGTGCAACTGTGAGTAAAACCTTGATGCTTTGAAATTATAAACCTTCTAAGCCGTAAGGAAATATATTGGCATGAGATATTCATTTATTATTGCCCTAGGCAGTGCCAGGAAAGGGCTTTGTTTATATCTTATTGTTGTATTGCCATGGTAGATAATAACAAGGAAAATAATGCTTGGGAGTTGATGTCACTGCAACTTCAAGATCTTATTAGCCAAAACTGAGGGCCAGTGTTTTCCTCGCCTCTAAGAACAATCATAATTTACTAGGAATCTTTACAGATTTGAAAATCTTGAAAGATTGATAAGAATGAATCATATCTCCATCATGTTGGACAAAGGGAGTAACATAGTTCACAAAGTCCGTTAATTTGAAACTTCATAAAGGGAAAGACAGAACCAATTTTGATGATTGTCCTTATTTCCAGTAGAAAATGCTTTTTGCTGAAACAAACTATGCCCTTAATACTAGCATGCTAGAATTACAGCTTCCTACTTATTCTTGCCAAGTAAGATTGGCTTTGATATATTCCACATAGTTTAGCATATAATGATAAGAACAACATGGTATAAATTCCCTTCAAATCTCCTCTATCAAAATCAAGTAAATGAATGTGGATAATCTAAATCTTAAAATTTATATTTTAACTTTGTTTTATTGATTTTTCCTTTTCCTTTTCAGCGACTACATCAACAAGGAGCAAAAACATTCTGGATACACAACACAGGTCCAATCGGCTGTTTGCCCTTCCAGGTTCTAGATTATCCTCCACAAACTGAAAATGCAGATCAAAATGGTTGCATAAAGTCTCGTAATGAGGTTGCTCAAGAATTTAACAGGCAGCTTAAAGAAAGAGTTATCCAACTTAGAATGCAATTCCCGGATGCAGCACTGACTTATGTCGACATTTACTCAGCTAAATATTCTTTAATTTCTGATGCAAAAAAGCATGGTAAGCTCATTCGTCTAATCATTTCGTTTCCACTACCAAAACTAATAAAAGATAAGCCCATCGAAGAAACTGCGAAAATTGTAACTTTCTATTATGAGCTTCTCATTTCATACTGTGCGTTCTATATTGAACACTGACCCTATTTGCAGGATTTACAAATCCGCTTAGATATTGCTGTGGGCATTATCGGGATATCCTGTGCTGGAGGAAGAGAATAGTGAATGGGACTGAAATTTCGGTGACTTCATGCAGCAATCCTGCAGCTTATATAAGTTGGGATGGCATCCATTATTCCCATGCTGCAAATCTATGGGTAGCTAACAAGTATCTTGATGGATTGCTTTCAGACCCTCCAACTCCCATTACTGAAGCATGCCGCATGTCTCCTCATTTGTAATACTTGCCCCAAAGCAGCGGTTTTAGGTCACAGCAACCATCAACTAGAAGGTTACAAAGTCCTACTTTGGACCTGTTAATGTCGTTATTTTTTTTCCTTCCCTTTCTTTCCATCTGTTCAAGAAGATTGCATCCAGAAGAACCATTAAAACAATTTTGAATGTCTACATTAAAGCTGAAAAATTGATGAAGGCTGGCTCATTTATGTGTTCTAATTTGGAGCATCTATGCACTCAAGATCAGCATTTTTTCAGTCTGAAATGTCTAGCTCTAGCATTAGGCTAAATAGCAAAAGATATCGTTGTATAGAGTACTTTGCAATAGATGTAAAAGTGCTCTTCGAAACCCTCTGTCATAGCATTCTACATTTTTGACTTTTTTTAATAGACCAAGCAAAAGTGACTGCATTTTTCGTGATACTAGTCTCTATTAGTAGCTCAACAATTATGTCATGGATGAAAAAATTGGATCACCGATTGAATTGATTCAACCGAAAATAAAAAATTTATTCAGAGTGATGTTATATAAAGAATAAAAAATCATTTAAACTAGTTTAGAATTAGTTCAATCAGTAAAAAAATAATAGTAATAATAAAAAACTTGAGTTTTTGTTAAATTAAAAAAATTAATTATTTGTTTATCTATTTTTATATCACATTAAATCAGGAGTGTAGAGAACTGGTAAGCCGGGCCTTAGTCTCTTCAAATTTTAAAGCTTTTCAAAATAAAGGTAAATTATTATAAAAAAATAAAGGTAAATTTATGTTTGACCTCTTTTTAATTTTTGAAACTTTTGAAATCCTATAAACCATTACTTAAAAATAAAATAAAAATTAGGTTTGACCCCAACAAAAATTTCAATTTGGCCTTTTATTACTTTAAATCTCATTAATTAATAATTAATATTAACTTAATTCTCTTTATTTATTTATTTTTTCAATCAACCAAATAGCTACACTTTATTAATTATTGTATTCCATATTTTTCATTCTAAGTTCATAAGAAAAAAGCAAATAATAAAGTTAAACTATTATAATATCTGATATGAACTGTGCATTTAATTCATTTTTTAAAATATATTTGACTTTATGATTTCCTTTTAATATGAAATAATTTTATGTATATTTAAATTAGAATATATATATTTTTTGACAATGAAACTTTATTTTTTATTAATTTTTTTATACGAAACATAAATTATAATTTTTAAAAATTTTTAAAAATTATTTTATTGTTTAAAAGAAATTATATATTATTAGCAAATTTAATATCATATATCATATTAAAATTTAATATTTTCGTGCTAGAGTTGTAATGGATCTAGTGATCAAACTCATATAACAAAGAATTTTACTTGTCTAAAGATTAATTCAATTCGAGTCTACAAATAAGTCTATTTTCAGGTTTATTTCTTACAAAAATTATATATATTTATTTATTTATATGACTCAACCACTTCAACAATACTTCTGGTTTCGCCTCTTCATCAAATCCATATTAGTATTTTACTCTCATATGGTTTGACGTTGATATAAACAGCAAACAAGTAATTAATTTTTTAAAATTTTAATTTTAATAAAAATCATGATTCTTTGTCTAAATAAAAAGCATGATTGGGGGTACAACGGCAAGTAAACTTAAAGTAAATTAGTTTTATTCTTAATATAAAAATATTAAGCTAAATTTAATTTAATCTTTAATAAAATATTGATAATTGTGAATAGAAAAAAAACTGCACTGTCTTTTTATATGTTAAAAATATAAACAGTCGTAGCTTCAACACCTTAACCCACATTATCTTTTCGACCAAACCATTAATTAACACCATTAATAAAAATTTAATCCGCATTAATCTTTAATAATTCATGTATTCTTATTATATATATTTTATTTTATTATAATTATATCTAAAATATTTTATATTTATATAAATTTTAAATCATTAATAATTTATATTATATAAATTTTAAAAATATATTTATAATATATCATATTTTATTTATTTTATAAATATTATATTTTATTCTTGTTTAAAATTATTAAATCGAATCATCCGTTTACCTGTGTTTTATGCTAGTTATTAAATTTTAATATTTATTAATCTTGTATTATTTTAGTGCCTACCTGCTTTTTTTTTTTTTTTTCAGAGAATACTTCATCTTTATTGTCTTTTTTATATTGTCGCTTTCGCAAGTTCCACCAATGTAGATGGCCAAGCTTCTTAGTGGGTCAAAATCATTTTGTTCTTAAAGCATGGGTGCTTGGATCATCTTTTGCTTGTAATTTTCCTGCAATTTACAACTTGGGCGATTCAGACTCGGACACCGGAAGTGTCTCGGCGATATTTGATCGTCCTCAGTCCTTTTTTGGTAAAACTTTTGGTCGGTTTTCCGATGGCCGTCTAATCATCGATTTTATAGGTAAGCTTGGCTTTTATAGTAGGGAACATCAATCTACACAAATTATGGCCATTTCTACCGTATCTTTGCTTGGAAAGTCATGTCATGGAACTGTATTTTTCTTTTTCCTTTTTATACCTCCATACATGAGATTATCTCTGCAAACCGACATTTTTCTAAACAAGAAGACCCTGAGAGATTTTATTAAGTTTTCGTTAATAATCTGTGCAGCTGAGGAGTTGAAATTGCCATGGTTGAGTGCATACCTTGATGCAATAGATTCGAATTTCAGACATGGAACGAATTTTGCACAAAGTGGATCGACGATTCAACCAGGTGATGGGAAATTACTTGATGCAGCTTACAACCCCTTATCTCTTGATATACAGCTCTTGCGGTTCCAACAATTTAAAAACCGCACCAACGAGATTTATGCCAAAGGTTAGATATGCATATTACTTTTTGACTGCTTCAGAAATATTCTGCTATAATTGCCATGCAATTTTGAGAAGAAGGTTTATACTTTTATCATTTAACAGAATGATTAATATTTATGTTTTTCCGATTTTTAATTTTTTTAAATATTTATTTTTATACTTACACTCGATGCATATTTAAATATAAATATAAAAATATAAATTTTTAAATATATAAAAATTTAAAAATATTTAAAAATATTTATATTAAACGTATACCTTTACTACGTACCGTGCAAAAAATCTAGATTTTACATGCTGGCTTCCCAGACCAGAGGAGTTCTCAAAGGCCCTTTACACGTTAGATAGAGGTCAGAATGATCTGCACTATGGCCTTTTTAACAACCACAGAGGAGCAGGGGAAGGCATACATTCCCAACATAATCAATCAGTTTGCTGTGATAATAGAGGTATTATTGATACCATTGTCTGCTTCTATAGGTTTTCAATAGTAACGTTCATGATTAAGTTACGCTGTAATTTAAAAATTTTTCATTTTTTTACTCAAATTCAAATAAAACTCAAATTACTATTTATAAAATAATAAAATATTAATAAATATATTATTAAATAATAATTTTAGTAGGATTAATTTAAATTAAAAAAATTATATTCAAAGTTGTTGAGTAACTCAACCCTTGGACGGGTTTAGAAGGCGGGCTTTATGCTCATCTTAGTAAACTTTGGGTCTTTCATCCTGAGAAGTGAGATTGTACAAACTATTGGCGTTAGCTAGCATCATGAATTACATTCAAAAATAGCTGATTGAGATCATCTGCCTCATTTTAGTGACATGCTTTTTAATACATCCCAAGTTCAAAAGCCATCATAGAATTGCTTCTGTTCTGCTACTTCCATTTTTTTTTTTAATCTTTTCAGAAGCTTTATCTGGAATGAGCAAAGAATCTTTTGGATACATAATACCGGTCCCATCGGCTGCTTGCCTATTTTTGTTATAAGTTCCCCTCCAAAGCTTGACAACGCTGATGAAATCGGCTGCATTAAGTCTTTCAATGAGGTGGCTCAAGAATTCAACAGGCAGCTTAAACTCAGGATTTCTCAACTTAAGGCCCAGCTCCCTGCAGCAAGGCTTATATATGTTGATATCTACGCTGCTAAATATTCTCTAATTGGTGAAGCAATTCAATATGGTAGGTTTCGCACTGTCATTAACCTTCACAGTTTGTAACATTTTTTCGTATTTTTATGATGCTTATTCTTCTGTCACATGCATTCTTGAAAAGGTTCTGTTTAATTGTTTTGTCTAGCAAAATGCAAATGGATTGATTCAAGATTTCAATTGCAACTTTACTAACGCTCCATCTTTTTTAACCCGGTGATTGCAGGCTTTCTCGGTCCATTCGTAAACTGTTGCGGGCACTTCGGCGATTTTCATGTCGAGTGTGGGGAGACAGCGACGGTGAATGGTACTAAAATTTTTGGGGCTTCTTGCAGTGATCCTTCCAAGCACGTTAGTTATGATGGTATTCATTGTACCGAAGCTGCGAACTATTGGGTAGCCAACAGGATTTTGGATGGCTTCCTTTCTGATCGCCCAGTTCCTATAACCAAGGCTTGTCCCTCTGGCCCCAAAGTTGCCTAATTGATCTACCATCTCTTCGAGTTACAATTGGATCCAGCAATTCGAAACACAGTACAAAAGCAACTGACTTGCAAAAATCAAGTGATTCATTTACTAAAAACTGGAATAAACTTGAAACGATATTGATTATGACTTTTAATATTAAGTATGGATGGAACCCTTTTCTTATGTATGGTTATTGGCAGTGATTCTGAATAATTAATTGTTGTTTTTTAAAGAGTAGGGTTAATTATTTTAATTAAGACAAAATAATGAATATATAAAAAGTAATTACAATGTTCCATATTTAGGAGAAAAAAAAAAGCTAAACTTAAAGTGAGAATTGATTCATTAAAATTAAAAAAATTAAAAAAGGAAATGCTTTCACTCCCTAGTATTTGCATTAGCTCCAATTTGCGTTATTGTCTGGTTAACCTACTCCTTAATTAATTTGGGTTTCAAAATCTTTTTAGTTGACAGTATCATAGGCAAATTGAACAAGTTTTGGCTGTGACAAACCATGAGCATCATTTATTGGTTTGATGTCTTGTCCCATGCCATTTAGCAGACTCTTATTTCCAATTGCAATATTAAAAGGAAAAAAAAAAAAAAAAGCAAAAGTGCTTTTCTTGATGTGTGCAATTTATCTTTTACGAGGCAACTAGAGAAAATAATCTTGGGTGTGTAGGCTGTAAAGCCGGCTCTCGTGTGTCTCTTCTAGTATCTAGGGTTTTAATTATTGAAAGAAACCTTGTTCTGTCTCAATAGAGTAGAAAGTGTTTGATGAAGAGAAACAGAGAAGCATCAACCTTAGCTTCTCGCAACGTAGGGATGTCGTGCCAGGCATAATTTTCCTGCTGTATTTTTCTTAATCCGCAAGTTTTGAGGGATTATTACAAGTGAAGGTTATGATAAATGCCTTGAATAAAATTACTTGTAAGTGCTAATTCTTTATTATCATCAAACAGGGTAGGTATATCAATAGACAAATCTTAATCTTAAATGCTATGATTTAAAAATATTAAAAGATTTAAATTCAGACATAATTTATTAATTTATAAAATTATTTTTAAAATATAATATTCAATAATATATATTTGTTTTATTTCATATTTCTTTTGTATTAAAAAAATAAAAATTAAAAAATCAATTGAAGATCATAACTCATGCGTTTGGATCATTTTATTCATTTTATGTTTTTTACTTTTTCATACATCTATTATTACTCTCCATACTATTCTTACGTGTAAGACTCTTTCATTTATTGTGAAAATTAGTCTTATGAAAGATAATTAACCATGAGTTGGAAGTCATGGATCGAATACCGAAACCCCATGACCCACGCCACGCAGCACGGTGCCAACTGCTAAGAGGCCATTGGTTCACAAGTTGAGAATCCTAAAAGGATAATGAAATCACTAAAACGTGCCTGCTTTTCATTATAGATAAAAAAAAAAGGTAACTGATTTTTGGCAAGCAAAAGCAGTTAAATACCCTTTTAGTAAAAAAAAAAGAAACAAAATCTTCTGTGTTTTGGATAACATAAAACAAAATCTCAATTATATGCATCATCCCTGGCTAAGCCTTCGGTTGTTAATTTTTATTAGTAGGACACTTCTCTTCATCATTGAGTTGCATACTCTGACTCTCTCTCTTCAATCCTTTTAGTTTCTTATCTTCTAGTCATGGCTTCTGATGGATCCTCCATTTTAGTTATGGCTATCTTTGCTATTTCCTTACTGAACCTTACTCCAATGTCCTCGGTGATAGCTAGGAAGCCATGCCACTTCCCTGCAATATTCAACTTTGGTGACTCAAACTCCGACACTGGAGGCTTGTCAGCAGCATTTGGCCAGGCTCCTCCTCCCAATGGACTTTCTTACTTTGGCGGCCCAGCTGGCCGATACACCGACGGCCGCCTTGTGATCGACTTCATAGGTACTCTTTTTTACATCTCAGCTAAATTCTGATGGTCTCCCTATAAACGCAAAATCTGTCAGGAAGGATGAATGCTGTCCAAACATTATACATCAATTGATATTATCCTGAACTGATCTAAGAACATTTTTTTTTTCATTTTTAATATATTTGGATAAAATCATGAAACCCTAAACGCAAATTATATGTGTTGTTTTAGCATGATTCACTTTCTCATTTCCACATGCAAGAAAATTTGAGCCAGTCATTATGAAGTAATCACTCATTATTCAGCATAATTTTCCTTTCTTTCTATGTACTGTGGTTACTGATTAAGCTTAACATCGACAGCATGCATCCACCGACGCCTAGCAGAAGTAACCTAGTTTTTGGCGCAACAAGAAAGACCATATCTATAAGAATCATTCATGTCCTTGTCCAAGGGGTCCCTGGTCCCATTTTTCAGACTCCAATTCTAATAAAAGGTTAAAAAAGTAGCACGCGCTAGTTGGATTTTAGCAACTCCAAGCAGGAAAAAAAAAGTGTATTCGTGACTATGGGTCTTGCTTTTCCCTTTTTGTTTCAAATTCTCAATTATTGTAATGTTTGAACAAAAAGTAATTTGGTAACTTATCTTTGATTATGATTGATAACAGATAAAATGAAGCTAAGCCGTAAACATATCTCAACCGATAAACCCCTAAAGAATCTCAAAAGATTTGCACATTTTTGATTATGGGTATTCTGTAATTGACTCATGTTAAGATTCGTTTTTCAGCCCAGAGCCTTGGGTTGCCGTATCTAAGTGCATTTCTTGACTCCGTGGGGAGCAACTTTAGCCATGGGGCTAACTTTGCCACTGCTGGATCTACCATTAGACCTCAGAACACGACTTTGCATCAAAGCGGTTTCAGCCCCATCTCCTTAAACGTTCAATATTACGAGTTCCATGATTTTCATGTAAGGTCACAAGTTGTGCGTGAAAGAGGTAATATTTCCTTAAAATTTACATAGCATTTACCATATTTCTCAATTCCTGCCATAAAGAACAAAATTTCACCTGTTTTTGGGTGAACATGTGAATTATCTTAATTATCAATGCATGTAGGTGGAGTTTATGAAATGTTATTGCCAAAGGAAGAAGACTTCTCAAATGCTTTGTACACCTTTGATATTGGCCAAAATGATCTCACTGCTGGTTACTTCTTAAACAAGTCTACGGATGAAGTTAAAGCCTATGTTCCCGATGTGCTTAATCAGTTCCAGACTATAATTCAGGCTAGTAAATCAAATCCTAATCATCTTAGAAATATCCTACTAATCACTAGTTATTACCCTTTGATTTGGACCATGCTTACTTCCTGATCTGCAGTCGCTAAACCAATTGCAATCGTTAAACCAAATGTTCGAATATGCATTGATTATTACTTTGTAATTTGCAAGTGTGCAGTATATATATGGCCTAGGAGGCAGATACTTTTGGATACACAATACAGGTCCTGTTGGGTGTTTGCCGTATGTCATGGAGCGTATCCCGGTCTTAGCAGGCCAGATTGACAAATATGGATGTGCCTCTCCATTCAATGAAGTTGCCCAATTTTTCAATCGAGGATTGAAAAAGACTGTGGAACAGTTGCGCAAAGATTTGGCCGATGCTGCAATCACGTACGTTGACGTTTACTCAGTGAAATACTCCTTAATTAGCCAAGGAAGGAAGCGTGGTGAGTCCTGAAAACTACTAAAACTGATAAATTGCTAGAACTTGCATGAAAATGCAGGGTTCAAGGAACCGATTCATAGTTGGTTTTAGATTGCTAATTTGGATTAAATGAAAATTGCAGGGTTCAAGCAACCTCTTAGAGCATGCTGCGGTCATGGTGGAAAGTATAATTACAACAGGAACTTGGGCTGCGGAGGAAAGATTTATAAACATGGGAAGGAAGTGTTAGTAGGGGCCCCTTGCAAAGATCCTTCGACTTACGTAAATTGGGACGGTGTACACTTTACTCAAGCGGCTAATCAATACATATTTGAACGTATTGTTGATGGTTCATTTTCAGACCCTCCAATTCCACTAAACATGGCCTGTCATAGGAAATAACTAGGAAGGGAAACCCATAGTTCTAAATCGCGGCTGTAGACTTCATCGCGGACGTGATTGGCGCTGTCGTGGGCGTTCTAGATTCAGCAAGTTCAATGTCATGCTTAAGTTGGATTTTATTATTATTATTATTATTTTCGATTTATTTCTTTATGATTTATGGCTTACAAAATGATCAACTTGGTATCAGTATGCATTCTTCAGCACGATGTAAGAGGAAAAAATGGTTAACCTTTATAAAATAAAGACAGATTAAAAAACTAGGAGCTTTTCCTCGAGACATGTCTTTTCTTTTTAAATTTCTGCTTAGAGAACAAAAATGAAAAGATGAAGAAAAATATTTTTTTCTTTTCATCATCGTGCTTAGTAGAAAAATAAAAAAGTAAAAAAAAATAATTTTTTTTATTGTTACGTATGATTGAAAAATGAGAAAAAAATAAAAAAATTATTTTACCATTATACCTATTAGAAATTAAGATAAAAAAATAAAATTTAAAAATTATGGATAATCTTATAAATATATCCATATGACACACCACTTTGATTTTCTTTTATCTTTTCTTTTCAATTTGAAGTATTTGTTTTTGTTAATAGATATGAAAAATAATAATATTTTTAATTTTTTTTTTCACTTTTCCAACCTTCTCTATTTATCCTTCTACTTTTTCATTTAACCGAACACACCCCCCTTCAAGATCCGCTTAACACGCTACTTATAATTAAGGGAGATTAAAAATAGATAAAATGCTACTATGAAAAAAGAAGAGATCAATTTATACCCTTCTAATAATTTTGGATATTATTTATATTTTAATAAATTGATCATTAAATTTAATAATATAATCAAATTTATTATTGCATGTAAAGTTTAGAATTGATATAATATTTATATCATATCGATTAAAAATATCATTTTTATATATATTTAGCGGTTTTTTTTATATTCATCAAATAATTAAACATTTTAAATTTATTTTAAATTTAATATGCATAATTTATATGAATAAAATATGAAATATAACAATCAAATTAAACAAATATGAATTGTATAAAAAAAATTTTAAAAATATAAAATTAAATTAGTTCTTCGTTAGGTAAGTGTGTATCCTTCCAATCTTTTGAAAAAGGGTTCTATGCTTTTTTCTATATAATGTTACCCTCGAATAGACAGCTTCTTAGTCTTCTAGATCCCTTTCTTTCTCTCACAGTAATGGAACCTCACAGCTTCAAATATGTTGTCATTGGCCTTACGTTTTCAATGGCATTGCTGCTGCCTGGTCAAAGCGGTTCTTCTTCTTCTTCTTCTTCTTCTTCTTCTTCTGCAGGGCCTTGTAACTTTCCAGCCATCTTCAACTTCGGTGATTCAAATTCCGACACCGGCGGACTATCAGCCGTATTTGGACAAGCCCCTGCCCCCAATGGAGAGACCTTTTTCCATGCCCCTGCTGGTCGGTATTCCGATGGCCGCCTCATTATCGATTTCATAGGTAATTTTTATGTATTCTCAGTTTTTCCTTCCGCTCACTCTCCATTTTACTTGACACTGCTTGCTTGCAGCCAATTAGTGCTATTTGCCTCATACTAATGATATTGCCAACATAACTTTGATATGTCTACTAATCCAAACTACTTCATGAATCTGCCAATCGGGATTAATGCCATAAAAGCCCTGAGTTCATATTCCCAAAGGAACACCGTAAAGTTTTGAATTTCAATCTTGAAGGCCAATTTTTTTTTATAATTTTTTTTTACATTTAATGCATTATTTTTATTAAATTTTAAAAATAAATCATTAATTTAAATTTTTATTTATTTAAATATTATTTTAAGTATCACTGATCACTAATTAGATTTTTTTTTTTTCTCTTTAAATCACACCCGAATTTGAAAGTTTGAAATTTATAGGATAATATAATTTAATAATAGGATACAAATCTCCTCGTTTGTCAATTTACGTTTTAAATTTTGAAAGTTTAATCGTTGGCATAGAGTGCATGTTCATTTGATGTCAGAAGTCTCAAAACGAATGATGATTCGTTGTACAGAGTCCAACATGTGTTCATTTGGGTTTTTGAATTGCAATTTCTTTTCCCAATAAAAGTGGGGCCCTTTTAAGCTCTAGGAAATGTGATTCAACAAGTAGCATAAATTTATCATTAGGTAATTCACACTTTTACCACGGAATAAAAATTTAAAATTATATATTAAAATAAAATGAGTAATTTAAAAAATAAATAAATAAATTATTTGATGATATTACATATATAATATTTTTATCATTAGATATTGCACACTTATAATATAGGTAAAAATAAATTAAAAACTATATACTAATATAAAATTTGAGTCATTTTAAAAAAAATTAAATAAATTATTTAATGATATCACATATATATATATATATCATAATTTAAGTAAATGGCATAAATACTTTTAATTGTACATCAAATTATAAATTTATTTTAATTTTTAATAATTTTTTAATCGAATTGATGTTTAATTAATTTATAATGTAAATTCAATCAATCCGTTTCGAATACAGCATGACAACATGAGAAGAAATTTTCGTCTTTGACCGTTTGAAAATTGGCACAAAATAAGAGGAAAAAAAAAGATATTTTTTTTTTGAATTGTTGTTTAATTATTTTTGCAAAATCTACGTCAATATAAAATAAAATCAATCTCTATACTTAAAAGTATCAATACTCTTTGTTCTGTTTTAGATGCAATCTCTGGGATCTATCCCTACACTTAAAAGAAGGATCTTTTTAATTTGTTTCAGTTTCAGAAAATGTTAAAAGGTTTTTTTAAAATGCAAGACATTTTTCAGAAATAGATTAATTTTCTATTGACCCGAAGTTTATTTTTTATTGATCAAATTATTTTTTCGTAAAATAAATATAAAAAAAATTTAAAATTATTTTTCAGGAAATAATTTTTGAGTCTAGGTAAGCGCATACTAAAAGTTCCCTTGATGTAATTCCAGCATCCTAAAACCAGATTCCCCGTGTGATTGTTTGCTTCCTTTCTAAAGCTGATAAATAAAACTACTATGGAATTTGATATAAAGAAGTTACAGCATATCCTAATATAAAATATACTACTTTTCTGCTGGATTATAGCTGAAGGCTTTGGATTACCTTACCTTAGTGCTTATCTGGACTCGGTTGGTTCAAACTTCAGCCATGGAGCCAACTTTGCCACTGCCGGCTCAACCATCAGGCGACAAAATACAACCATTTTTCAAAGTGGGGCTAGTCCAATTTCATTAGATGTACAGCTGGTTCAATTCTCAGACTTTCATAGAAGATCTAAGATATTCAATAAGCAAGGTGCAATCCTAATATGCATTATGCACATTAATTAACATTTTTTCTTTCATTTTCTATAAAAATTTTAATTACTTGAATAATCCTGGGATTAACATTATAATTTATAATATCAGGGGTTTTTGATAGATTGTTGCCCAAAGAGGATTATTTCTCGAAGGCATTGTACACATTTGACATTGGCCAAAACGATCTCACCGCAGGCTATAAGCTTAACCTAACCACTGAACAAGTTAAGGCCTATGTTCCAGAGGTGCTCCGCCAATTTTCTGAAGCTATTAAGGTCAGATACGAATTATTTTTTCGTCTAGAAATAACAATTAGCAGGCTAAATCCATATAAATAATGATGATGACATGGTTATATAGCGATGTTTCGTGCAGCGAGTGTATGATCAAGGAGGAAGAGCGTTTTGGATACACAACACAGGGCCAGTAGGCTGCCTACCGTATGTTCTGGACAGATTTCTCATTACTGCAGCTCAAGTGGACAAATATGGCTGCGGGAGTCCGTTCAATGAGGTGGCTGGGTATTTCAACCGAAGATTGAAAGATGTCGTTGTTCAATTAAGGAAACGACTTCCTTTAGCTGCAATTACATATGTTGATGTCTACTCAGTGAAGTATACTCTCATCACCCAAGCCAAGAAACTTGGTAACTGATCTTATACCTTCAAGAAAATGATGGTTTTAATACTCCAAGCACAAGTTTTTGAGCAGAGTTTTTTTATGCTTGATAAATCTACCCTTTCTGATTAATATCATATTTGTATCGGTTCTTTGGGATTTTCACAGGATTTGAGCTCCCTCTTATAGCTTGTTGTGGCCATGGTGGGAAGTATAATTTCAACAATGCTGTAAGATGTGGGGGAAAGATTACTGTGAATGGGAAGGAGACGTTGATCGCAAAGTCTTGCCAAAATCCATCAGTCCGGGTTAACTGGGATGGCATTCATTTCACTGAAGCAGCTAACAAGTGGATATTCCAACAAATCGCCAATGGCTCCTTTTCCGACCCACCAATTCCATTGAAAATGGCTTGTCGAAGGTTGGACCACTGAATAGATTCCCTTTATTTCACTTTCGAAACTTTGTAAGGATTTGCATATTGCAAAAACAGAAACGTCTAATTGTTCATATTGACCACAGTTTGGTCTTCAAACCAATAATATTTTGGTATTATGCATTTTTATTTTTAACACTAACTAGTAATGTCTATAAACTTTGGTGAAAGTGGAGTTAACGACTTTATATTACTGATATGCAATAATACAATTACAAATAATACAATTATAAATACTAATATTTTGAATTGATAAATTTTAGAATATTAATATTTTACTTCATCTAACCACGTTGTCAATGATTATTTTCTTTTTCAATGTGAGTGAAAAGATATTAATTACCCTTCCATTTGACGAAATTTAAGTGGGGAACAAGCAACTGATTCCTACACTATGGAGGCAAATTCTGCTAAATCGATGTCTTAAAAGAATTTATATTTAATACAATATATAAATAAATTAATTATACTAATTTGTTAAAATTTTTTAATAATATCATCTAATTAATGAATAATATATAAATTTATAAATTATTAATGCAAAAAATATAAATTCAAGGTAGTTGGCTTCCATCTAGACCTGCTCATGGGCCGAGCCAGGTCGAATTCGGGTCGAGTTTAACTATGATATTAACATTAAATATGTTTGTTTAAGCTTGGTCTGACTTGACTCGAACTATGGGTTTCAAATTTTATCCAAACTCGGCTATATTTAAAAATAAATAGTCTAAGCCCATTTAGATCTGCCCATATTATATTTTTTTATAATTTATTTTTTAAAAAATATATTTTTTAAATTTAATCTTTATTAATTTAATAATTTTCTTTTATTAAATTTATAAATATAAACAATTTAACTTAATTTTTGATGTTTACACTAAAATATTATATACATGTATTGTTTATATGAAAATAATTATATAATACATAAAATATAATATATATATATATATATAATATAATAGTAAAATGGGCCAGGCCAGATAGGGCTCGAGCTTTAAAAGTTGAACCTAAGACCTGATTCATTTTTTAATCAGGTTTAATTTTTTTTGTTCAAACTCATTTTTTGAGCTTAATATTTTTATCAAAACCCTCTCAAATATCAAATAACCCTTTAAATTTGATCGAATAACCTGACCCCTAAATAAACCTATTGCCATCCTAAACACTTAAGAAGAGAAAGAGGACAGAGAATTCGAATCTTAGCCTATTATATCCTTTATCTGTGAAGGCGGGTAGCTATACAATTTTTTTTTTCAAGTTGTTACTCGTCTCAATCTGCCTCTATCTAATGATTGTATCAAAAATATGTCTGTTAATTCATGTAATAAAAAGAAGACAATAACGTGCTTAAATTTTTTATCTTTTGAAATCTGTTAGTAATATCAACATGTACCTGATTTACGTTAATATTTAATTAATATAAAATTTAAATTGATATTATATATATTTTTAATTTTATTACGTTTATAATAATTACAAATATAATAATACTATCACAATTTATATACATAATCTTTTCATTTTACACAATTTATTATAAAATATAATAATTATAATTATAAAAAATTTAATAATTTTTAAAATAATTTATGATATTCTATAATTTTTTATTTAGAAAAGATTTTTTTTAAAAAAAATTGTATATTAAACTTATATCTGTAATTTATAGTTGTGAATTTAATCATTATAAAGTATTAATCATCATATCTCAAGTGCTATATATATTGAAGAAAAAAAATCCAAATTATTATTGTAATATATCACATTACAAGTATTGAGGGCCACACTCAAATGCCAAACCTAGCCGGCTGGCCTTTCCTCTTGCCTTTGACTGATTTGTAACATTCGGGGGTACCCGCCCTAAAATCACTTGCTGACGCGTTGGAAAATACTGCTATAAAAGTAAAGATTACTGTGGATGGAAAAAAAAAAATGATTGCAGATTGGATAGACTTATCATGCTAATGGCGCGTTTTTGGACCAACTAATTAGACTGAAAGTGGCCTTTCATAGCGTGGACCACTCAATTCATTGGGCATCTTTCTCCGATTTGACTACGCCTTTCAACTTCTAAAGAATCTTTTCGAAAAAGAAGCCAACAGACAACCATTTTTTTTCTTTTAGACAGCATGGTAGGAGCCAAGCCAGTAGGCTTGTCATTGGGCCTGCTTTCTGGGTAGCAAGAAGCACCTAACTTTTTGGTGCCTGGTCCACCACGAGGCCCAAAATTAGCAAGGTTCTTAGTTGGGTTAAATTGACAGGTTAAATTATATTCTCATGTCGTGTCGCAATATGTTTTAATTATATTTTATTATTGCATATGAGATTACTAAGTCTACTTTGTGAGCAGCAAGCTGTTATGGGCCAGCCAGAATTCTCCTTTTTCTTTTCCTTCTGTTTTCTATTTTTTGTTTCATCAAGCCAGATCACATCCATATGTACAGGTTCAGATGTCGATGTGCATGCATGCATAACATGTTCGCATGTGTAATACAAACATGACGTAGGAACATGTACATTTTAGAATACTCAACATGATGATCAATTATTCCTCGTTAACTTCCAAACTAGTGACAGTAAATCACAGTCCAACCATCTATTGAGAAAGGAAAACAAATCACCGGCTTTTGCAATTGGCGATTCCATCACCGTCAGCTGCTGCATATAATATCATCCAACATATCATCTATTTCTACAGGACTTATACATCATTGTAAACACTGTTGACACTCGACACACAAAAAAATTTAAAAATTTGTCGGAATAACTACATTAGAAAACAAATGAAAAGTCTTGATTGGTGTTGGAGACTGGAGAATTATTGGAAAACTTCCAAGGTCGACCAATCTGGCCAGTCCAGCTGTGACTAGTCATCTTCCCGCTTTCCTTGGGGCCCTTGTGTTGGTTACTTACCGAAGCCTAATCCTTCACTTCTCTCTGTTTGAATGGGAGCTCAATCAGGTTGAGAGGCCTTTCATTCGCGGGGAATGATGCATGAATGATGATGATGATGATGATGATGACTCAAGGCATCCCTCGAACATGTGCGCCATGAATTGTACAATTTTCATTCTACCTTCCAGGCATAGAGAAATAGGCAGAACCTGGAGGAACCCGTTGCATTATCAAAATCTCCTGATGCAGAAATCGCTTCCTGATTTGATAGAGGCAACGATGTCAACCACGACGATGGAGAGGATGATGGAGCTGATGCTGATGATGCTGACATAGACGATGATGGGATTGGGTTAAATATGAAAAGACCATGCCTTGGACCCGAACCAAAGATCCAATCATGAACATCCCAAAATACTTCTAATCCATTTTTGCCCACATTAATGGACTCATTACCTCTAAATTTCCACTGAAGATGCTTAACCTGAATAGCTAGTTTCCCATCTACTCTTATCTCCAACACTGGATCGAACCCATCAGAGCTGCTGTTGCTGCTGCTGATACTGTTGTTGTTGTTGCATTCGACTGAGATATCATGAAAGCTTCCCTTTTCATTAAACTTAACCCTTGTTGAGAACTTCCTTTTACCAAATATATGTTCCCTCCTGGAGACTAACATCGGTTCAATAAGAGATGGCCTGCAACCTGTCTTTCTATAAGCATCTTTCTTTTGATCACCCAGAAGTAAAACAACCTCGTCTTCACAAACGATGGCGACATAGTAATCCGATCGCGGCTCGGTCTCACCATTGAATTTCGCTGCCTTGAGGTTCCAAGCCACATCAACAGTTCTACCATCAACTATGAAATGCTTGGAGCCTTGTTTTCTCCAGAAATACCATGGCTTCAGCTCGACTTTGCACCTGTACTGCTCGTCCCCGTCAGGTCCTTGAACCGAAATAGATAGGCCATGTAGTAAAAGATTCCTACACCATGTCACAGTAATCAAGCGACACTGACCAGCAAGCTTTGTTCGATATACTGACTTAAAAACGCTCTGGCCTGATCTCCCGACGCTGGCTGGCTCATCAGCTTGCCTCTGATCACCAGACGAAAAGCATGCAGGAATTCCCATCGAATCATGGATGATTCCCGATGGTTGTGATCTGATCCAAGAATGCTAGTTAAATAGAGGCAGAGGATTAATGAATGATCGTCACCCTCTAAGGCATGGGAGAATGAGAAGAGTGGGGGAAGAGAGAAGAGAGAAGATAGAAGAGAGAAACATATCATATGTAATCAATCCACCGAATGCAAAAGCTAGAGAAGCCCTGTAAGGTAAGCTTTTAAGTCATTGCCTCGCTTTTCTTTGTGTTCTCAACAAACGCAGCTTTTCCCTTTGCTCAAAGCAGCTTGGGTTCAAATGTACGATGAGCCTTTTTATTGGAGTAAAAAGCAGACAAACAGCTTTCCTCCGTAATGAAGATTTGAAGCCAATGTGAAAGTGAAAGTGCAATACTCAAACAAAGTTAATGACATGAGCATGTGGGTGGGGGTGACGAGAGAACACAGTGAATGATAACAGTACTATGTGAAGAAACTTTAATTATTTCCTTGGAGGGTAATCTTAAACATTTTACCTAAAAAATTCAATTAGTAATAAATTGAGACATTCATATTAAATGTAAAATTGAAAGAAATCTTAAACTTAACCGTGTGGCATAATATCACTTTAATAGATTCGATCACATGTAAACGGAAACAAAAAACCTATAATGTAACATATTTGAAAAAAAAATAACACTTATGATTAACTTATAAGAATAACAAAACAAGACGTAAGCTTTTATACTATATGAAGCGTATTCAACCTAAAATCTAAAATTTAGCAGATACGGAATAACACCGATGGATAAATTTTCAAAAAAAATTATCTTTTTATTTTGGGGGCAGGATAAATTTGTTTCTAAGTTTGAAAATTGACATTTCAATGCTGGGAGATTAAATCCTTTGAGTTAAAAATCTATTATCATAAACTTTTTTTTTTTTATTTTCTTTGTGAACTACCTTGAAATCAAATCCGTTCAGATAATATTTATAGTTTGCTTCTAAGAAAAATATGAAACTCTGGTTAAGTGACATTATTTTTTTTTATTAAAACGACAATATTTATTAGTAATTAACTGACGTGTATATTTTATGTTTTATTTCACATAAGAGAGTAATTGAATTTTTTAACGTAACTATAGTTTAGTATGCCGATGAGCTTCAATATTTTAGATCTCATTTGAGTTAGTTTTTGAAATTAAAAGTTACATTTTTAGTGCACCCAAAATATAAAATAAGTAAAATAATTTTGACTGTTGCTTTTAAAACAATAGTTCGACAACACACAAAATAAAAAGTTAAAATTAATTTTTAAATAAAATAATTTTATTATCTTTATGTTATTAAATTTTTATTATTTTAAATAAATTTTTTTAACGTTTTAATTCTTCACGAAACTTTTGAGCAACAATACTACATATTTAAAATTTTTTAAATCAAATCTTTTTTACTATATTTTTTAAATATATTTTTAATCAAAATTTTTTCTAACTTCAGCTTTTTTACTACATCTACCAAATCTTATCTTTGAGAAAAAAAAAAAATAAAACTAGCACATATATTGGGTTTTCAGGGGATCATTTTTCTCTATTAATTTTTTTGGTTTTAAGACAAGTAAATCTATAAGTGGAGCAGATAATAAAGAAGGATTTATGCTATCACTTTGGGTTTTTTATTTTTTAAAAAATATTTGCATTCAATATATATATATATATAATTGGATAAAAATATGAAATATAATTTTTTTTAAATATAAAAAAATTAAAAAATTAAAAATGCATATGCAATACATATATTAATATTCAAAACTAACCTCTAACCTCAAATTCGAATAACATGGAGGAGTATTGAGCAAACTACAGTGTTTCAGAATACAGACACGTATATTTTAAGACAGTTTTTTACTTTATTTTATTTTGCCTGTTGATTCTCATTCATTGTATTATTTCCACCAGTGTTGTGCTCAGCAACTTGTTTGGGGTCTGATTTGTAGGTTAGTGGCTGAGAGCCTGTCTGTGTCGTCCTAGGATAAGTTAGGTTTCTGGTTTGGCTTCCTTGCTTTAAACAACACCCCCAGCTGCTTCTGACCACCACCTTATCTCATCACTCATTCATTTAATCACTATTATTTGTTGCTTCAAATGATTGCCCACGTTGGCCCCACTTAAAGGTCCAACTTCTCTTCAGGAAAAAAGAGTAACGATATCATTTTCACCCGAAACTAATTCAATTTACAACCATTCTGATTAGAGTCTTTGATTATACATCATGTCCTCCTTTCATCCTCATTCTCTTCCTTGCATTTACACTTTAGTTTACCTGGTAAAATTGCACCCTTTCTTTCTTATGAAGTCTTTTTTTCTATATCTGTGTATATAGACGGTAAACGTATTGTACTTGGCAAATTTCCTTCCGAATATGCACTTTCATATCATTAACCCTATTTGTGTCTTGAGCAATCCTGGTTGGGTTAGGTAGGGAATGCTTGACCTGAATTATTTGAGGTTGATTTAAATCAATAATAAGATTAAAAATAACAACAATAATAAGATTAAATTATTATAAGGTGCGAATGGTGATATAATAGTCATAAGACTAAAGTTAGTACTATGGTATGTATTTGGAGTAAAACCAACTATAATAATGAAGAATGAAAATTATCATTAAGAATATTAAGACAAAATTGAATTATAAGTAATATATATTTTAATTATTTATTTATTATTGTAGAATAAATATTTAAATGAAAGATATAAAATAATTTAAAATCCTTTTAAATAAAAAAATTTTAATTGAAAATGTAAAGAAAGAGGGTGAAATAGGAATTTTGCTAGACATG
>JBBYHM010000016.1:749600-764348 GCA_038381775.1 Adansonia rubrostipa | reverse complement strand
GAAAAAAGATCCTAACACCTGTGGATCCTTAAGGGAAAGATCTCCCTAATGCCAAAATGTATCTTGCCACGAGGCTTTAGCCAACTCCACTTAATGGAAGAAAGGTGGAGTTCTTAATTTGGTACTCGCTAGTTTCTACAAGTGTGGCTACAATTACCGTCTCTTTAATAATTTTATGGTTTAGGGTGTGTAAACAACCTTCCTTTCCAACCAGAATTATTTTTATTTTTTTGTTTGTATCAACATACATTATAAAATAATAAAGTTTTTATAAATAAGATAAAAAAATATTTTTTTATTTTAAATTTTATAACATTTTTTTGAAATGATTGTTGATAATTCTCAATTCTTATATAATATTTATCATTTTTATTTCAATACTTATTAAGATATTTTATGAATTATTCTCTCAAATATATATAAAAATTAAAGGCTTAAAATAAATGATGTCTTATATACAAAACGATATAAGGTTTAATTCTTTTTAAGATAGGAGTAGTAGAGTAAATTTGTTAAAGGATTAAATTACTTGTTCGGCTTAGTGGGTTTGGTTTATACATATCAAGTTTTGAATAAAGTTTTTTTTTTGGTAAATTCAAGTCAGCTTGGATTAAATTATTATTTAACAATAAAAATAAAATTTTTATTTAAATTTAATTTTAAAAATAAATATTAATTTAATAGATAGTGACAAAAAATTTTAAAATTTTTGGACTGTACTTGACTCGAGGATAGGTATATTAAAATTTATAGTTAGTAGTTATTACCCTTCCAAATCAATTTTTAAGGTTTAATTCCTTGTAATTAACATTAAAAAAAGGGGGTAATAGTATGAATTTTAATTTTACTGGATGATATTTTCTTGTTCGTTGATTGTAATGTTTTATAACAGACGAAAGCAACTTCTTCCCCTTCCCCCCCCCCCCACCCCTCTATTTCCTCTTCTTTTTCATTTTAATTTTTATGTGGAAACATTAATCGTTAGTTTGTCTATTATACCCCAAATGACAAGCTATGCATTTTATTCCACAAAAGTAATATAAACAGAACGATGGATGGAGCCACTGATATTCCATTAATAACAGAAGTTTGAAGTCCACAAGAATTGTGTTCTTTTTTTTTTTTTTTTTAAAAAAAAAGGTAAAAAAATTCCATAAGATTTTTTTTTCCTGTTACCGACCACATTAAATAATTTATTTTTGTTGGTTTTTCGGTAATAACCTATGTTATTCGAATTTTTTTAAAATATATATATTTAAATGTCTATATAAAAATATAATTTTTAAATATAAAAAAAAGCTTTAAAATAACTAATCGTACTTATATTATATAAATATATTTATATTTGATACTTATTCTCAAATCCAACTAATATAAATCTGCTGATATTTTTCACTACTGTGGTAGGTAATAAAACATGAAATTTATAATATTATTAATTAATGCCCAAGAATAAAGGAAAAGAAAAAAAAGAACAAGGTGTAAAATTGAAAATTCTAGTAGTATTTGGTAACGACCCCTGGACCTACCTATATATATATATATATATATATGTATATATGTATGTATATTGCCGATTCTTTTAACTGAAAGCTTTTTTTTTCAAGATGGAGCAATGGTCCAGGCCAGGGCGACTGGAGTCATAATCAATCAGTATTCACTACCTAATCAGAGCGCAATGGAGGGGCATGGGATCCACAGCCACTTTGTTTGTAGGAGGAAGGAAGACTAAAGATGCAATTGCTTGGCCTCCCTTAAACAGATTTCATCGTGTCATTGGATAATATACAGCTGCATTTTGAATTACCCATAATCAATCTGCACTCTGTTTTGCAAATTGCAACTCTTGTCTTTTGCCTGTTCTTGCTGATTATATATATATGCCACTCCATTTTCTTTGGATTGCTGCCTTGTGGTCCTGTTAATTACTTCCGGACACTATCCACCTAAATTTGATAATTTTGGATAAAATATAATTATTTGATATAAAAATAACATTCGTATGTTATGAATATATTGATTAATATAAAAATTTATATAATATTAATTATTAACGTATTAAAATTTATGTATAATATTTTAAATATAATTTTAACCGAAAAAAAGTACACGATGTAAATACATAAATTATTTTACACGAAGAAAATTGCAACATAAAGCTTCTTTGAGTTGCTTGGTCATCAATTTACCCCCACAAAAGGACCATATAGTTTTTGGAAAATTTTGAATAACCTAACTAGCAGTGGTATATTATTTCTAAAAATTTGGAAAAAGAAACATCATTAAGCTGTTTGAAATGAATTCAAATATTGGATCCTCAAAATAAAAAGGCATATAAAATTTAAATTTACCAGTTTTGCTTAAAATGATGATTAGATATTTATTATCCATCCTCAAAAGATATAATTTTATCATTATAAAATTCCTAATTTAGTTAAAAAATTTGTCAAAAGTTAATATGTGTGGTAAAAACATATATATATTTTAATTTCTTCACAAAATATTATTTTACCATTAATTTTTAATCAAATTAAAAAGTAGATTGACAAAAATATAATAAAAAATAAATTTAATCTATTATTCTAAATAAAATGATAAACTTAAATATTATAAAAAAAGAGCTTCCTTTAATACAAGTTGTTTTCATGCAAGCTTGATCTTGAGTCGTTGTCCATTAGGGTGGCATTTCTCTTTGTGCCTAACATGAATGGATTTTTATCATCACAATTTCTTTACGAAAAGATACCCCAATCTTCTGAGGCCAGAGAGAATTGAAAAGATGGCTAAGATTTTGATTTGATTTTTATATATTTATCAATTATAGGAAAAAATATCAGTACAATGTTTGATAAATTAAATATATGATTATTTTTAAAATTATCTTTTTGTATATAAATAAATTTTACAAAACTCTATTTTTAATGGTTGTTCTACTTAATTTTACGGGACTCACATAATAATTAAGTATATGAAGATTATTATTTAATTAATATTAAGGTGATATTATTTAGTAAATTTTATTTAAGTTAAAACTCTAGTAGTAAGAGTTAAATTCTACTTGTATAACTAATTGGAATATAAATTTTTTGATAGTAGGATTTAAGTATAATTAGTCTAATATGAGTCTTTAGTCTAGTCTATAAATTACTTATGCACCATCATAAGGTATTCATCGAGAAATAAAGAAATAGACTAGAAGACTTATACGAGATGTTCATTTTTGTGTACTTAAAGCAAGGTTACGTTTTTTATCAATAATGATTAAAAATATATATTTTCTTAAATTTATTACATGTTCATGTAAAATTTTTTATAATTAAAATGATAATTTATTTATTAAATTATATTAAATATTAATTTTTGCTCTTAGGAAAACAAATAAAAAAAATACTATTTGGGTTAGGACAAAAGCAAAATTTAAGCATTTTAACATGATTATGTTTATCATTACTTCACTACCAAACGGAAGTGCAACATTGGTCCAATGCCTGCCAAATTAATTATTATACAATATGGTATCATTTAAAATTCTCCAAAGTAATAACTATCAATTTGATGGTAACACTGCACACACTTGTCATTTGATCCTGGCAAGCCATTTAAGTATCATTATCACAAAAGCAAGGAAGCAACATTTTTACTTTTCCAAACCACTTATTTATTTGTAGCTCCTTTTCAAAATAAATGTAAAGTTTTAGGAAATAATTATTTTATTTTTTAAAAATTTTTATTTTTTTATAAATTCTTATTAATATTATATTTTTTAAGAAATATAATTAATGTACTTTTAGTTAATTTGTGAGAAAATTATTTTATTAAATAAGATTTTTTTTAAAACAAAAATTAGTTAACTAAATTAATTTTCATAAATTATCAAGAAAATTAAGGACTATATACTTTTAATATTATTCAACATATTATTCTTTTTTTAATTAATTATTGTATAATAAATGTGTTGTTGGAACATTGTTAACATTTGTCTTTGTTAGCTCTACATGTATTAGTATTATTATAATTCTGACTAAGATAAAACTGGACAAAATTTTAAATTGGACACTCATGTTATCTAAAAGCATGAACTAACTTAAAAGAAATGCCCATTATAATGTTATACTACATATTGATTATTTAATTATTGAAAACAATTAATAAATTAGATTATGTGTAATAGTACATACTTTATTATTACAACTAAACAAATTGACCACTTATTTAACGATTAGGTTATTCGTTCAGTAAAATTCAAGATAAAATATAAATTCAAGTCTACTTATATTTTATTTAATAAAATAAGTTTTTATTTAAATTTAATTATATAAATAAATATTAATATAAAATTTAATTTTTAATATTTTATATTTTTAAATAATAATATAAATTTTTGATATCCAACATGTGAGTTTAGACAACATAATTTTTTTTTATCATCTAAACTTGATCCAATCTTCTAAACTTGATCCAATCTAACTCAATTCATAAATAGCTTTATTTACGTTATAATACTTTTGTTCTTCGTCATCCTAAAAAAATTTTTTTAATATATCACTAATTTTAGTCTTGTTGAATGAAATTGGTTGTGGCCTTGTGGGGTTGGCTGAAATTTCTCTTGGTTTTGGTTTTGGATTATTTTTTTGGTTGCATGGATTTGAACTCTTGGATTTAGGGTACATTGATTTTAGACGTGTCTTACATGTATGAAATGGTCATAAGATTATTTATTGTGGTCACACCTGTAGTGATAGCTCCTATTTTGAATTCAAATTCTAATTAAACAACTAACATCAATGCGAAAGATAAAATATAGTCAAACATGTTTACCTGTCTTGAGAGAACTCTTTGAAAAGTTCAATGTCTATGAACAATCTCAACGATAGATATATAAACGATATACATGTAAGGTTGATTCAGTACTAGTTCAATTGATATAATGTTGTTGATAAATTTTAAAAAATTATGAGTTTGAGAGATTTAAATGTGTAATGTTTTTTTTAGATGAATTAGTTATAGATAGAATAAAAGATAAAAATTTATAATTAGTTTAAAAAATAACCAAAAAAAAACTATATACACGAGTATTTACTAATGCTCTATAATTTTCATTCCCCCTCCCTTTTTTAAAATTTATCATAGATGGCAAAGAAGAATAAAAATTGTCGAATACTGTTATCATTCTCCATTTCACATTACACCTATCTAGTGTTGAAACATTTTCATGTCTTCAATTAATATAAAGTTATGTCTCTTAATATTTATTAAGAATAGTGTCTCTTGGTTATTTACTAAGTGTCATGACTATCCAAATAAACAATATTGGATAAGATATATCTACATGAAGAAACATTTCTTTACCTATAGTATAAATAGAACCCTTTCATTTTGGAAAAACATATAGAAAAATCCATGAAGAAAGCAACAAGAAATTCTACATAGAATTTTGATAGTTTTGCTGTACACTTCTTAGTGTGTAGCGGATTGATATCGTCAATGTAAAACGTCATCAATCATTGAGCTTCATTATATTCTCGAGACTTATACGCTAGTAACTCTTTAGCATACCTTATTAATGGTGACGGTAAATAAAACCTTAAAGAAAATGGTATTATTACACGTTTTGATATCTTTGTTAATGCTCGTGTTTTCAATTCCTCACTGCTAACATCTATTTTATATTTTGATGATATCTTCAATTTGAAAGTATTTCAATAAAATTAAACATCTTATTTAAAATAATAAAAATATTTACAATGATTATTTAAAAATACATTAAATAACAAAGACAAAAAATCTTTTCACATTTATATTTTTACACATACTAGTATTCGTATCATGTGTGTCACACGTGAATTCTCATTATTTTAGGAATTTTTGAACATATTATAGTATTTTTAAAAATAAATAAATTAATAAAATATTCATCAATAAAATTGTATTTAATAATTCGTTTCATGTGCAAATGATATCAAATTAATATAAAGGTTATCATGTTAATGTTAACTTAAAGTACTATTAGGATAAAAAATTTAATATAAGTTTTAATTCTTTTTTATTTATCAAATAAATTTATTTACTTTTTAACATTAAAAAAATTAAAACTTTGAAATAAAACTATTTAAAGTAAACTTTAACTCTTTTTTATTTATTATCAAATAAATTTACTTTTTTAAATTTAATAAAATAAAAAATTTTATTTATAAATTTGATAAGTTTTATTAATATTAAAATAATTTACAATTGTAATTTAAAAATTTAATGAAAACACTAATTATTTTTGTTAGTTTAAAAAATTCTCTACATTCGTACTTTTATATATATATATATATATTTTATAAATTATAAAAATATAGTTTTATTTAAAATTAAATTATTATATCTTAAGTAAATAATTCTTCACAAGTAAAAAAAATCCACGACATTTCCTTTATACATAAGGAATATGTTCCTTGCTATGCTTGATGAAATTAGACTAAAATTTTGACATGATATTTATATTAATTATATTAATGTATGATATATGTGTGATAATCCAATTATTAAGCTAATGAATTTAAATTTAAAATCGAATCATATCACATGTTTTACAAAATATAAAATAATATGAGATATAACATAAATATAATTTAAAAAATAATTAAAATATGATACGAAAATAATAAATGTAACATAAATACAAAAACATATCAAAATTTATATAAAATAAATTATTATATTTAAAAATTTATAAAAAATTATAATACATAAAAAAAGAACATGCCACTAACGCAAAATTATCTCTAAATTGAGCTTTCCACCGCCTTGGTGGCAACTTCTAATTATAGGTTTAGATATTATAACTAAATACCTTATTTAACCCTAATTCATAAGTTCAAAGTCAAATTTACCCTAAATATACAATATTATACCTAAAATAACCCTCAAATTAAATATAAAGCCACAACTTATTTGTCCCTAAAAAACCCTTCAATCCCAGAAACAAATATCGCCATTACCTAAAATATCAATCGAAGCAAATCTAATGACCTAATTTACCATATAATATATATTATAAAATAAAAATTGTTCCTTCGATTGATTTAATTAAGGGGTAATTTAGTAAATAAAATCAATTTGAGCAGCAATTTATTTAGGTATATTGAGGAGTAATTTAGTAAATAAAATCAATTTGAGGGCTTGGTAATAATTAATCAATTAGGGCAATTGTGGTAAAGCTTAATCAATGAGGGACAATTGTGAAAAAGATCAATTAGTTAAAGGACAATTGTGGCAAAAGGGAAAAAAGAGAGAACAAAAATTTTGTGTATTCATATTGTATTTATTTTATTTTTTATCTTATAATTGTATTTACGTATCACATATATAAATTTTGATATTTTTATAATTTGTATTATATAGATTACGGCATATTCGTATATTTGTATCCTGTTTTATTTTTAGTGTTGTATTATATTTTAGTTATTGTTTATATTGTGTTCGTGTTGGGTCCAAAATTGTAAGGTCTAATGCATATATAATGAATTAGATTCATGCATTCTATATATTTTTTATATCCATACATTCCTTAAAATTTGTTCTCAAATGAGGATATTTTATATAGTTTGTAATAATAATTTAATTTTAACTCTAAATTTATATTTTTTTATCATAATTATATTTAATATATTATCAACGATAATAAAATCAATGAAACGCTAGGATTCAAATGTTAATTTGTGTCTAAAAGAGTTCTTCGATATCAAATAAAGCTATCCATGCAATTTGGAGATAAATTTTTAGATATAGATTATAGATATATACAATTTTTATACTTCACTTTCGAATTAAAATAAAGACCGAGCCCCATCCATTTAGCTTGTCTACCTAAACCTTAAACCTACCTATCAAACTCAGCCATATTCTTGAACTTTGTTAACATGTGTAACCATCTGAGAAAATTGTAATCCTAAACTTGGGCAAGCAAAAACATAAAGACAAGCTAAATATGTACTTTTAATAATTTTTTTGACCTATAATAATTTATAAACATAAGGTTTTTGAACTTAAAACAGTATGAAAATTTTACACTTTTAAATAGTAAGTTTCCATTCACAATACGAGTCTCCATTTAACAACTATAATAATACTAATTCAATTCAAAAGTAAAACGTGGGAGATGGATGAAAGGACAAAGTACTTAAAATGCAAGTTAACATTTAGATATTACTACAATCTAATCAAAAGAGTGCAATTTGGAGAAAGATCTGACTACTTGAAGGATAAGTTTGAGGAGATTTTAGATTTAAGCTAGAAAAATTTGCTCTCTATTACTTGTCCTTTTCAATGATCATGTCATGAATTTATCCAATGTGAAGGAACGAGAGCTACCAAGGGTCCTACTATATATATAATAAGTCCCCATTGCTAAAGAAGCTGCTGCATATCCCGTTTGCTACAAGTAGTATAAGTTCATTTATGCGTAATTTTCACAAGGGTGCTGAGCATATCTGCCTTTTTATCTCCTTATCCTTTTGATGAGAGAATCATCCACTATGCTTTAGGTTCATCCCACATGCATTTGATCCTTTAATATAGCAATTTGAGTCCTCTTAGGAGGCCCCAATTATTTATATATATATATATATAAGTGACAATTTACTTAGTAAACTACTATTTCCAAAAACGGTGTTCCTAGTCAGACAGGCTTATTCATCATTTAACATATATAGCAGCGAAACGCCCAAAAACTTATGTCTGGATATAGCAACTTCTTGTTTTTTTCCCTTCCAAATTGTACCCAATTGAACTCTTCAATATTCTTGGCTTTCCCCTCTCCCTTCGTATCATTCTTTGGGGTATAGGATATGATGTAGAACCCTGACCTTGCATTATCTTTATACGTGGTATGGGCCCAATTTGCCACTAGTGAATTGGATGACTGATTCGGAGTCCTGAGTCTTTAACACGCAACGACACCAAGTTGGCAATAGCATTACATGGGTCCATTGTAGAGAGAGCCCAGAGTCAGCTGTTGTTTTGTGGGTGTTTTCAAAAGCGCTGGGGGTCACACGTGTCAACTCAAAAAAGGGGCCAAAGTTGAGTTTTCTTGGCTCGTAATTTTGGAATCTGAGATATCAAATTGGAGCCAAGGACGGTGACCTTAGGACAACATGTTTTGTGGTGGAAAAGAATACCGTGTGCTTTATTCTATAATTTTTTATATATTAATAATTTTTATTATATAAATTTTAAAATATTTATATATTTAAATTAAATATATATTTTTATTTATATTTAATTATTTTTATATTATATTCATATTGTATAAATTATAATAAGTACAATTACATTATATGCACTTAATCATCCGGTGTGGCCAGGTTTTGGTGCACGTTAGATTTTGATGGAGCGTTATGTTTGCCGACAACATTCACCCAAACATCTCACATGGTTCATCCAGGTGTTGTTCTGTCTTGTGCAGCAGCTGCCTTGGTCGTCCGATTTGAAGTTTGCCGGGGGGCCCGCCAATATCGGCGAAAAAGAAGTCCCCCGGTAAAAAGGAAAAAGTCGGAGAAAAGTGAAAGTGTTAGAAAGGAAAAAGCTTGGACTCGTTCTTTTTGGAGGACAAAATCTTGGAACCGTTGGAGTCGGTGAAAAAAAAAAAAAAGAATCAGCCTTAGATTTAGAAATTAATAATGGAAGTCTTACGTTTAAACTCTTAGTTAAGTAGTCTACGGAATATAGTGAATCAATGGCTGGTATTCTGTTTTATTAAACTAAAATAAATGAGTGACAGTAAATCGAACATTGTTTTGCGGACGCAAACAAAGAAACCGAAAGTCAAGAATCTAAATCAAGAAAGGATGTAAATTGCGTCGAAGGAGATCGATTAGGCCAATAGGGAGCCGGCATCTAATAGCCAATTGGAGGGCTGTATTTCCTACCCTCTTTTATGAACATGGAATCTCAAAGATTTTTTTTTAACTTGCAGCCGGTGCAACATTTTATGCGCGGATTTTCATGCATGAAAATAATATTAAAATTTATATTCAATATATTAATAATAAATTATATCATCTTATTTATTAAAAAAATATGATTATTATATTTATTTTAAAAATTTTTATTTGTTTGATAATAAAATTTCATAATATTAATCACTAAGCATATTACTTTATATACGATATCAAATATAAATTATAACATTTTTCTATAGAAGTTATATACAAAACAAAACAATCCGAAATGCATCTCAATATCTACTTGCTGCATTTCATATTTCATTTGGATGATTGGTGCAAAGTAGAGGTGAGAGAGGCTTTCCCCGGTCATTACGACGCATTGATACAAAAACGTTGCAATTCTGAGTCATGACCCTCTTTGCCAATGGGAGGAATGGGAAAGGCTCTTTGCATGGATTGACGGCCTGGCCAGAAGTGGCCCCATCGAGAAGGACCGCTTGAATGATGCCACGTTAGGAGTGTGGTTGAATTCTTTGGCAGAGGCCCACGTCAATTCTCTGACGTGGCATAACTTCATTGGATAAGGCATTTGAATTGGTGGGCATGGCCACACTGTCCCTTCCATGTGGAACTTTAGAAAAACAAATACGTAATAAAAGGAAGTTAAATTTGTGCGCCAAATGAACGGAGTGGGCCGCCTTCTTGACGATTGACATTGAAAGCTTCAACAAAGAACATTCTCCTTAGATTCTCTACATATAACAATATGAGCCGAGGGGGACCAAATCATCTCCATAGTTTTGGGTATGTGTCACAGAGTTCAAGGATTTGCCAAAGGTTCCTTAATGCATTCAAATGGACTTTTTTTATAGCTTTGGGAAATTGATTGAAAGTTGAAAAATTAAAAACAAAACAACAAATAAATCAATGAAATGAAGACTTTTGCATTAGTTGACATCTTCAACGCTTTACTTTTTTTTTTTTCAATGGACTTTTAGACGAGTTTTAGGTTCCTGCAATCTTTTGAATTGTCAACTTACAACAAATTAGAGGAATCCAGAGGGCACCATATAAAGTATTTATTCTTTTTAATTTCTTACTATTCAAGCTGTTGATGCAAATTCGTATCAGAATAGTTTTTAATCTAGCAGATTGCTCAAGAATCAACCAATCTGGCAAACAAGTTACCTTTTTAATTAAAACTGTACACGTTCATTATCATATGATAAAAAAATAAATCAAAAGAAAAAAAGAAAACATGTGTAACACACCAAGCACGATTTCGATGCCAAACAAGGTGAACAATGGCTGGCTGCCACTGCTAGTTTAAAAGATGAAAGTTTAGTAATACTGCGCTCCAGGTTGAATGATGATTAATGTATTTGTTCCGTATTTTATATTATTTTTTTCTGTCATAATTAAGTTTGAAAAGTTATATATTTATATAATTTTTTAAATTTTAATAATTTTAATTCATATTCGTATATTTATATCATGTTATTTTAAATAATATTTTAATTTTTATTTTATTTATATTCTAGTCTGTCTTCATATCATGTTCAAAATCAATAAATCTTAATGAAGTTTGGCCTTGATAAGATTTTTTTCTTATTTGTACGTATTGGCTCCAAAATATCAAGGAATAGAAAATTTGCAGTTCAAAGAGAAATGGTGCACGATAACGACTTTTGATTATTGAGCAATTTCATCACTTGATAATTTATATATTTATATTATATTTAATAATATAATTATATTTAAAATATTTTATATTTATTTAAATTATTATATATTAATAATTAATATTAAATAAATTTTAAAAATATTCATATAAATTTTTATTATTTTATATATATATATATATCATATTCTTATAATGATATCTAATATTACGCCAAGCTGCTCCAAGAAACCAGGTTTGCAGACGTAAACCGTCGTCAATGTAAAAGACTAAAAGGTGGTGAATATGCCTAGCTTACTGGGACTCTCGGGCTTGATAGTTTGGACCTCATTGTTGCTGTAGGCATACTTTAAAGTTCAATTAATATGTTAAGCCCAAATTCTCGAATTGTCTTCGTCCCATTTTGATGTTGTGCTGCACTTTTAGCTGTTTTTAATGGCTAAAATATTAAAAAAGTTTATAAATTATTTTATTTTTATGTATGTTTTTATATTTTATTTTATTTAAATAAGTCTTGATATGATCATTTGTCTGCAAATAATTTTTTTTTTCAAATAAGAGTTTAATTTAAGGGTTTATTTATGTAAATTAAAAATTAAAAAAATATATTTAGATATAAATTAAAAGTTAGAATCAGTTCGACATGTCACGAGGCCATTACCCTCTTTCCAAAAGACATGTCTAATAAGATGTGCAGCACACTCGCTTATATGCCCAAAGACTTTCCCTTTCTTATCCGATGTGGGATCGATGCACCCTGCCTACTTCTTTAGAGTGCTTTGGCGTGACATTCTCTCCCACCCAATCTCGTGACACCCCCGTCACGAGCTTCTCCACCATTTTGGCCTACCCTACCCCTAGGGTGTTTGGCGTGAAGTCACGGTTGGTCCACCCTGCCTACCCCACCGTTTGGGGCGCTCGACGTGAAATCGGATGGTCAAAGGTTGGCTCGGATACCACTTGTCACGGGGCCATTACTTTTTTTCCAAAAGACATGTTTGATAGGATATGCAACGCACCCGCTTATATGCCTAAAGACCTTTCCTTTCTTATTCGATGTGGGATTAATACACCCTACCTATTTCTTTATAGCGCTTTGGCGTGATATTAATCGTAATACAAGAAAAATCAACAAAATTACTGATACAACTTTTATAAGAAATTAATTGTTTTATTAAGAGTTGTTGAATTTATTTACCTTCCGAAGAGAAGTCAAATTGAGCAGTTTAACTGCCTAATAGGTTTTTAATGTGATAACAAAACATTGAGATTTTTTTTATTCATTCGGGTTTGACTCGATTCAACTCATAAATTTTTATATTGGATAATAATATATAATAGTTTTTTTTTTCAATTATTGGCAGTGAACCTACACATAATTTATAAAGAATTAATTAAGAGTTAGCATTGGCGGATGCATCTGCTGCGTGAAAAACATTTTTATAGTAAGTAGAGGAATTAATTAAACAACTACTATTTCAGAATTTCAACCCTTAAAGGCAAGGCAACCTATTAAAACATGCATTGAGATGAGACGCCCAAAGCTTAGAAAAAGTCTCAATTAATTGAAGGAGAGGATGGAAGTTGAGATTCAGAAGTGGGAGAAGGTTTTGAATCCAGAATTAAGTGTTCATTGACAAGTTTATTGTTTTATATTTAGGGTGGGAAAGGGAAAGGTTGTAAGTTGGGTGTCTTTTTTACATTAAGAATGGAAACTTCGTGATTAAATTAAAATGGGTTTTTTTAACTTTCGAATATCCGCTCAAGCTATTGTGTAAAAACCAAATAAATATTATATTATGTTATTAGAGAATATATAATACTCTTATTTTCAATCGAAAGTTTTTGAGAATCTATTATCATATATAAATAGAGTTAAACCCATACTTGTAAGATACTTTTTATAGATACAACTATAAAGCCCAATAGTCTAAAACAGACAATGCTTCGTAAGTTGAGTGTAGTCTCTACAAATGATATCAAAATACAATTATCAGTTGGTAGAAGCTAGAGCTAAGTGCTATATGAGTTAGAGCCACCTTTAAAATCCTAACACCTAATATGATATTGGTCTTAGTTTTGTTATTATGTTGAGCTTGATAAGGACGTTAAACTTTTATGGATAAAACTATGAGGTTCAATGGTGTGAACAAAACTGTAAGGCTTTGAAAGCATGTTGAGCTTGATAAGAACGTCAAGCTTTTATGAACAAAATTATGAGACCTGATAGTGTGAACAAAACTATAAGATTCATTACATCAAAATGGATAATATCTTATACATTAGGTATCTGTCTTCATGAAATTTAAAAACTAATAAATGATGAAATGAACACATAAATATTATACCAGCTAATGAAATTAAATTAAAATCTTACTTTAAACCTTCACTTTCCAACCTAATTTTGAAATAGAAAGCTTTCTTTCCTCTTCTAAGTTTTCTTTTCTTTCCTTTTCTTTTCCCCTTTTGTTTTGTTTGTTTTTTTTTTTTTTTGTTTTTTTGACTGTTAGAAAAACTATGGATACTTTTTTCTTTTGTCTCCCTTTTCTTAACCCTAATATTTTAATAACAGCTATCATGGGCTTAAGTCAAAAAAATTACTTAAAGGAGTTTAGGCTTTTACATTTTTATCTCTTGGGCTGGATTTTACAGAAAATCAATACTATGATATGATGTAAACCATTGATGTTGTTGGGTCATGGCATGGCCCATAAAATTTTGATTTAATGTCTATCTGTGTTATGCTTGGTTAAAAATGGTAGTTGGACTTCCTGAGAACAATAAATGAGTACTTAACCGCCTCTCAAACTTATAAAAATTTTGTAAAAGTACTGAATAATTTAAACAAAATTTAATATTTAAAAATTATAAGTCATCTTATTAATCTTACTTATAAAATTTTTTAATTTTATTATTAAATAATTATTTATTAAAAAATTACATTTATTCTTAAGTGAAAGTAAAACAATTAATGACGTTAGAATAAAAAAATAAATTTATAAAAAATGAAAAGGGATAAAAAAGGAATAAAGATAAAAGGATTAGACTTAAAATTTCTTCATAAAATAAATAAAATAACGATGAAGCCCCTTCAAAAAATAGACCAGTTTTTTTTAAAAAATATTATTAAGATGA
>JBBYHM010000016.1:709011-723155 GCA_038381775.1 Adansonia rubrostipa | reverse complement strand
TATATGTATAATGTATGTTTGCCTGAGGGATAAAACTATCAAGCCCATGCCCATCATCTAATATTAACTCATTTCTCATTCACAAAAAGAGGGTATTTTAGAATGAATCAATTCGTTATGATATCTAATTGATGCTGGAAATTATGTGCAGGTAAAACTCTGAAAGTTTGTTTACCATTTAATGTAGTTTGAAGATGTTGTAAACAAGTCCCATTTAGACATCAATGGCTATCTTTATAGGTTTTTGCATATTAAAAAAAAAATGCACGAAACGAATAACCTGAACTTACATCTCTAGTATTTGTGCTTTTTGAGTTCATCCCAACTCTTCTTAGAAGAGTGTAAGCTGGGATCATGCAATTTAAATAGCCCAGCTTTGTTGATGGAAAGCATGCTGTTTAAAAGTTACCCTTAATTTACTATCTGTAAACTGTAATGCAGCCAAAAGTGTTTGTTTAATTGATCGTCAGCAGTTAATATACATAAATTTGTTCCTACAAGCGCAAGTGATATGGAGCTCAGGGAATGACACCGCAAGAAACCCTATCCAAGACATGATAATTGCAAGCTTTGAATTGATTTTCAATGGGACTTTAGTAAAGATTAATTATAATCAGCAGTCGGCATTGTTTTCATTGAAGATCAAATAATTGAGCCTTAATTTGCCCTTTGGCCATACATTATCATGTACTAAATAACAATAAGCATCAACATTTGTATTTTCATGGGGGGGTAAGATTGGCCTTGATCTTGAAATCATTGAAATCTATCTTACTGTTACAGAATCACAATGTAGTTTGAACCTCTGAATAAACAAAATCCTTGCCTGACTATGTTGGTTGTTCATGAAGACCATCACTCCATTTTCCGTTTTTTAAATGCTGTTGAAATTATTTTATTTCAGCATTTTGCTCAATAGATTTCCTCATCAAATTTGATTGGGTTGGGCTGCTTTGACAAGGAAGACAAATTGTCAGTTCCAGAAGGATTTAACTAAAGATTTTCAAGAGAATGAAAACGATATAAAATTTAATTCAAATTTAATTTAATTAATTTATATAATTATATTTGTATCTTTTTAAAAAAAATAATAAACTGACGTTTTTTTTCCCATTCCATAGACTAATCTCAATATCATTTTGAAGAAAAGGGTATTCTAAAATCAAAGTTGTATAGTAATATTGAGCTTTATAATACAATCGAATCAGGAAAAGAGACTTGAAAAAAGTGGGTGGGTGCGTCATGTGGAAGCGTAAATCGCAGGCGTGACCTTGCTGTAAGAACCAGGAACAAAAGATGATTAAGAGAAAAAGGCGAAAAGAAAAAGCAAAGGGGTTTACCCCTTTTGCTACTAAATTTGCGTGGTCAACAATTCACAAGTCTTGATCGCCATTGAATACTTTCATCATTATCTTCTTACGACATGGTCGGGTCAACCACTAATGTTCTTTGATTTTCCTTTTTTTAATCAGATAATATAGACTAAATTTCGCGACGCATGCATGTGAATTTTTTATTTCAAAATTAGAAATACACGTAAGAAGTTAAAAAATAATTATTTGAGTAAATTCCTCAACTAAATCATTTTATATAAACAGATATAAATACTCGCACCATATTTTGTATTCATTAAATATTTTTATATTTTCACACACATATATATATATATATGTTATCAGAAATAATATGGCGTCAGCATTCCCTTACACTTCAATTAATTGGCAGAATATGTTTAGGATTTATTTTAGTTATTCGTATTTTTATATTATATTTATATATTTATTATAATATAATTATATTTAAAATTTTTTTATTTATATTAATTTTAATACGTTTATTATTCATATTATATAAATTTTGATAATATATTTATATTATATCATGTTATATTTTTTTTATTTTATAAGTATTATATTTATATAATTATATCAAATATAATTAAGTTTAAGTTTATAGTATCATCGTAAATTAATTGTAAAATAATGTTGATTTCTTTTTAACCTAAATAAAATTAAAATTTCCATGGATTAAAAAGAAATGCTTTGACCAAAAACTAGTAAAATAGAAATGAATAAAGCAAAGGAGGAAGGAAGGAAGGAAGATAGGAAGGAAGGAATAAACTTCAGTTTCGATGCTTCCGTTCAAATTCCTCGCAAGTGCTTATCACTTTCAGGACGGTTACTTCAACAAAGACCACGAACAAGCAAAAAGAAATTAATAATAATAATCAATTTGACTCGTCGCCTCATTTCGTCTTTTTCCTTCTTATTTTAATTTCGTCGTTATTTCCCTTTCACGCGCTGCGTCGAAAGTGGGATACGAGTAATAATAATATTAATATTAATAAATATCATAAAAGTAGCACAATTTCCTAGAAGACTAGGACTCCTTAAGAAACGTCAGCACTGGCTCAAAAGTTTACTTCATAATACTAATATGCAAAGGATGAACCTTGCTTGAGGCTTCAACCGGCGCCCCCTTTTAAGTCGCAGACATTAGATTTCCGCTTCCTTACTCGCTCTTCACTCGCCCTGGACTAACCTGGAAATCCGCGAATTAAACGGATTAACCTTTCTTTTCTTTTTTTTTTTTTTTACCTGATTGAGTTGATGATGGGATCGGCTGAGGAGAAGAGAATTGAGGATGAGCTGTCTTATCTGTTTTTGCTGGCGGAACGAGTTCGCTCCGCGGCGGACGAGGCCGAGTCTTTTAAAGTCGATTGCGGGGAGGTCGGGAAGCAAGTGGATCGGCTTTCCCAAATGCTTCGGACCCTGGTCCGCTTTACCACCTCCGCTCAATTCCTTTACGAACGCCCGATTCGCCGGGTAATCTCCGAGGTTTTGAAAAACCTAGAGCGAGCCCTCACTTTAGTCCGAAAGTGCAAGCGCCAGAGCATCTTGCGCCGGGTCGTGAGGATCACGAGTGCCACCGATTTTCGCAAAGTGTTAAACCTTCTAGACGCTTCCGTCGGCGACATGAAGTGGCTCATGGGAGTCTTCGACATCGAAAACAACGGGGCAGCGAGCGGAATCTTCCTTGCCCTCCCTCCAATCGCTAGCAACGACCCGATTATATCCTGGGTTTGGTCTTACATCGCGACTGTCCAAATGGGCCAATTAACGGATCGAATCGAAGCCGCTAACAGCCTTGCTTCCCTCGCTCGAGACAACGACCGAAACAAAAAAATAACCATCGAAGAATATGGCGTCCCTCCTTTACTAAAACTTCTCAAAGAAAACTCCTCCATGGAAGCTCAAATAGCGGCGGCTAATGCGCTTCTTGTTTTAGCAAACGAGGAGGATAGAGTTAGGAGTATTGTCGATGAAATGGGGGTTCCAATTGTGGTTCAAGTGTTGGGAGATTCTCCTATGAAGGTTCAAATTCCGGTAGCGAAACTGGTGGCGAGAATGGCGGAGCATGATCCGGTGGCTCAAGAGGATTTCGCCCGAGAGAATGTGATTAGGCCTTTGGTGACTTTGTTGTCGTTTGAGACATTCGTGGAAGATTCTACGACACAATTAGGTAAGCAGAGCATTCATTCTATAGTTCAGATAAATAAAGAATTGGAGAAAAATTCTTCAGCTGGGTTGAATTCAAGGAATTATAGTTACAGACCATATGCTAATTCGTACTCGAATTTACATATGGAAGGGAGTAGTAGGGGAGGAAATCATAGGAAAGAAAGGGAAAATGAGAAGCCTGAAGTTAAAATTCAGTTGAAAATTAATTGTGCTGAAGCTTTGTGGATGCTTGCTAAAGGGAGTGTTTCAAATAGTAGGAGGATAACCGAGACTAAAGGACTGCTTTGCTTGGCTAAATTGGTGGAAAAGGAACAAGGTGAATTACGATATAATTGTTTGATGGCAATAATGGAGATTACAGCTGCTGCTGAATCCAATTCTGACCTTAGACGTGCAGCTTTTAAGACGAATTCACATGCTGCTAAGGCTGTTATTGATCAGCTTTTGAGGGTGATCAAGGAATTGGATAGTCCTACACTGCAAATTCCTGCTATTAGATCAGTTGGTTCGTTGGCAAGGACTTTCCCAGCTAGGGAGACTCGAGTGATTGGTCCTTTGGTGACACAGCTTGGTAACAAGGATCAAGAAGTAGCAATTGAAGCTGCCATTGCATTGCAGAAGTTTGCATCTCCAGATAATTTTCTCCGTATGGATCATTCAAAGTCGATAATTGAGTTCCATGGTGTTCCACCTTTGATGAGATTGCTTAGATGGGGTGAAAGGGCGCAGCTGCATGGACTGGTGCTGCTATGCTACCTTGCTATACATGCTGGTGATAATGACGCTTTGGAACAAGCTAGGGTTTTGACTGCCCTTGAGGGGGCAGACCGAACAGTGATTGCACAACATCCTGAATTGAAAGAATTGGTATCCAAAGCCATATATCACCTCAATCTCTATGACACCGGAAGCCATCCACAGAGGCAGATGTATGCACCTTGAATGTGCACCCAATATTTTTTTGTTAGGTTATTGCTTCTGCTTTTCAGGTTAGTTGAAGCCAAGCTGAAAGGGCCATACGCATATATACACATTTGGATCACTTAGAAAAAAAGAATAGTTTCATAAAGACAGGTTTCTGCTGAAGTAAATTATACATTGTTCAAAATACTTAGATGTTTTATTGCCTTTTTTTGTGGTCATCAAATTGTTTGTGAATATTTTCCTTTTTGTTTATATGGACATTGAATTACTGATTCCTTGCTGTCTTCTTGAACATTTAATCTTCCCTGGACTTACATTATTGCCTTCATAGTTCCATCTGTAGGCATTATGCACTAGGAGAATATGACACATATCTCCATTTTCCCCATGTCAGATTTGTTTTGAGACGAGAATTTCGCACTTTTTTTTTTTACTATCGCTGTGAGATTATATTCAGAATATTGTGGTCGATATCGTAGATTTTAGCCTGGCTTTTTACCAGAGCATTATGGTGGATATGGTGGATTTTCATTTTTCCTGCTTGATCATTCATTTTATTTTCAACTGCCCTTTGTGTGGATTTTTGCTTCATCAGCTAGATAAGGTTATCCGAAGCCCAAATTGTTCGGACCCCAATAGTACCTTTGAGTCACTGGTGTTCGGAATTTTTTTTGGTAATTTTTTTTCTTTTTTGGAAATTTGGTTTTGAATTGTTGGTCAAAAGATATCAAGACTAGAGCTGCAATAAAATTTTTGGGGTTTATTTAATCTAATTAGATTATGTTATTATCTTTAAAACGTGGCATTCAACATGTTTGAATTCAAACTTTTAACATTTACAATTTTTTTTTACTGTTTTTCTGCAGTAATAGATCTTGTAGGGAAGCCAACAGAACCAATATATCCTGATGTTGCAACCTCAAGCGCAAATGTTTTACCATCAATCGTCATTGATCAACAATATTGCTTTAATAATCATCTGTGGAATTGTCAATTCATGTAGGAGAATAGTGCATTAATTATTATTAAAAGAGAGAGAGAGAGAGTTAAAAGTGTTAAGACTCATAACATGTCCATTGCGGATATTCAAATATAATTGTATTTTGACACCTCAAAGCCACTTCCCTCTCCGGTCTCCACACCCAACAAGGAAATATAGTTGGAAGCTATGTTACTCCAGCTTTAATTTTTTTTTAAGTAATTCTATTTGACATATTTTTATATATAGTTATTAAATATCATTTTTTTTAATTTTTTTTAAAATAATAAATATATTTACATAAAATATATACCCATATTTTATATCCAAATACAAGTAACATTGACAAACAAAACCAAAATCACTTTTTCTTCGCCCCTTCTCCTGCAAAGGTATTCCGATGAAGATGATGGTTGGTAGAACGTTAAAAGGAATTGAAACCAAAAGGAAGACGATGACACATCTGCAATATATATATATATATATATATATATTTGTGTCACTTGTCATGCATCAGAAACTGTCAGGGGAAGAGGCAATTACAAAATATTATGTGAGAGTTCAAATAACAGTCTTCATACACTCAGCGAGATGAAGGCAAAGCTTGCGAATTGTCAGCCAATTCTCAGGAGAAGTTGCCGAGAGTTGCAGGATAATTACTTTTTCTTTTGACGTGGGAGTTTGCAGCCGTTTTCACGGGATCGTAGAGTAATTTCAAGGTACCATACACTACAGCAGCTTTCTATTATTTACCCCTTCCTGCCCAAGATTTGATAACTTCCACTAACAAACATAAAGAAAAAAAGATTAAAATCGCCAATTATTTTCAATCCTTTTTAACAATCTCACGTCGAAACAATTCATTGCACCCAAAAAGCTTTCTCCATCATTTCTTGAAAAGTGTCTTTCAATTCTAAGAAAAACACAATCCTGAATGTAAGCATATATCTATTTATAGCCATCCAAAAATTTCAAATTTATAAAAGGTAAAAAAAGTTAATTATCAAATAATTTTTTTAAAAAAATTATTAAAAGAATAGTAATATAGATCGATTTAAATTAGATTACAATAATTTTTATTTAAATTTGATTGAATTTTAACTATACTTATTAAATGTAACTAATAATTCAAACATGTGAATAGATCTATCGACGAATTCAAGCACTTATTCTAGACTTGATAAAAAGACTTCCAACTCATTTTCGTTACTTGTGCTTCCAATCGCTTATACAAATCTTTTGAATTCATCGCCATTATTGATCATAATCATCGAATTCTTGTAATTTTCAAACATCCACCTTAAAGTAGTATATACATAACCTAAACAATCTCTTTCAATAAAATTAAATTTCTTAAAAAGTTTGACAAATATACACCTTGAATTCACAACCGTCTTCACACGACAACCAATGCCTTCAATTTCCTTCCTTATCAAAAAGCTCCTTTTACACATTTTATATATATATATATATATATATATATATATATGTATATATATATATATTTTCTTACCCTACCCATAACTCTTCTAAACTTCATTTAATTAACTAACTTGAGGAAGAAGTTACCCACCAAAACTCTTTCGAACTTACAATCTTCAAGAGTCTATCGTCAGCATTCAATTAAGCTAATATTTAATCAGTCAAAAAGCCGTTTATTTTAGTGCAGCATATTATGTTATTTAGTTATGCCATGCTTTTTATATTATTTTTCATACTTCGTTTAATTCATGCTATATTAATCATTCATATAAATTATTATGTTTATTTATTATCAGTTACTATTAATGTTGTAATTAGAAAGTATGTTAAATTATGTATATAATCAATGTTTTTAAGTGCAGTTGTGACAAATGGTGCAATAAAATTGTTCATTAAATATGTGTTTGCATCCAAAAATTACATAATATAATGCAATAGATAAATGAATAAATGTAAACTTTCAACATATATCTAGATATGTATTTTCAATATTTGACACAATAATAAATGCACAAGTCGGTAATTGTTTGGATTAAAAAAAATTATTCGTAAAAATTTTAAATTAGGTCAAATGAACGGTAAGAAGAACCAACTATGAACTGGAAAAGCCCCCGGACAGAGTCCAAACCATTTGGACGGGCAGGTAAAGTCTTGGCCCCATATGCTTGAGCTACTGGGCCAAGCCCACTAGTCAACAAAAGATTCTTTTTCAGCCGAAGAAAAAATGTTTAATTTACGAGAAACAGTCACTTCTTTAATTCTTTATATTTAATATTAATAAAAATAAGAGCTTGTTTATATTTGATACACTTGATATCTCATTAAAAGTTTTTAAAAATAAATATAAAAAATTTTATTGTTAATAAAGTAATATCATCTGATTCACAGACAGTGTATAAATTTTTATATTATCAGTCTATTAAATATAAATCAAAAAATAAATTCAATAGTTGATGCATTGTAAGTAAAGTTGTCCTTGAACATAGCTTTTCATAATTCAAACCGATGCAACCCAAATCATTACTTAATAATAAAAATATTTTTAATATAAATTTAATTATAAAAATATTAATATTAATATAAAAATAATTTTTTATTAATTTATAAATAGTGGATTTAACTTGAGCAAGAAATTTAAAAGATTTTTTTAACACGGCTTAGTTTATGATCACCTCTAATTGTAATGTTGTACATGGGAGTTGTACTAATACAATCAAAGAAAAACAACAGTGGAAAAAAAGAAGAAATTAAGAAGGCGGTAGGCAAAGTACTTCCTAGATGCTTTCTTTAGGATAATATTTTCTCCACTATAATGCAAATAGTTTCTTTATAAATGTTATTCTTAGGATACAATCTTAATTTGAAGAAAAACATGATTGAACTTCAAGCTTTTCTTGAACACACATGAACCATGAATCCGAAAAGAGAGCACAAAAAGAGAAATTATTCTTGAAGAGAATTAGATATAAAAATATTAAAAATATATAAAATGAATGTTATCTAAAGTACTTATAAGCTCAAACGGTTCTTAAAAAGCAACCCTTCATGATCAGACATGTCTTTGATGAATAGTAATAACTTTTGAAATAAAAAAGCATGTCTAACAGATAAATTATTTGAATTTTCAAATGAGAGATTCGAATCTTTGATCATGGGTTCTAATCCCTAAAGCCAAAATTATACAAAATATATAATCTTATAAGAAATTCGAATACTTTCCTAAAAAATTCTCATCTCTTAGGCAAAATTGATATAGATTACAATTTTAACTTTCTAGTAAATCCTCGTTAAAAGAGTTTGAATTCTTTTACCTATCTGAATTTCAAAAGCTTATAAATTACTTTCCAATTTCATTTTCTAACATAAATGCCAACAATATATATTCAACCTTTTTGTAAAAACTTTTTTTTGGTAATATATGCAACCGTAAGTGTATTAATTTCATATTATCGATTAATTTTAAAAGCAAATAAATATAATTTTTTTATATTGTGTTTTTTGTCACCTTTTTCTCTTGTTTGGGAGTTTAACCAACTTTCACTCATTTTTGCAATCTTATAATTATTAATGTTTGCTGTCGTATATGTTACATGTGAATTTTATTTATTTTATATTTTTTAACATATAATTGTATATTTTACAAATAAATAAAATTAATACAATGTTAATTAATGAAATTTGTATTAACAAAAAAGAGTTTACTCAATGTAAAAATCATATCAAATTAATATAAAGTTTATTAATTTTAACGTTAATAAAATATAAAAATGGCAAAGATAAAGAAACTTAATGCAAGTTTTAAATTTTTTATATATTAAATATATATATATATTACTTTTTAAGGTTAATGAAAAATTAAACCTTTGAAAATAAATCAATTTAGCGTAAACCTTGAGACTTTTGTATTTGTTAGCATGTAAACTTATTTAAATTTTTTAATAAAATTAAAATTGTTACTTATATATTAGATAAATCTTATTAATAGTAAAAAAATTATGATGAAATTTAGAAATTAAGTAAACAAAAATAATTATTTAATCAATTCAAAAGATTTTTCATATTCGTGTCTCTCTCTCTCTATATATATATATATATATATTAAAGATAGCAAGGATCCACTAACATTACGGTAAAACGAATTTAGCTTTGCATGCTTTTGTAAATGTTTACATAATTTATATTTGCTAAGTCTGACCACTGTATGTCATGGTCTATTCATATATATATTATGTTAAATTTTGAGTAAATTAAAAATATTTAATTATTTATTAAATATAAAAAATTCAATCGTTAAATATTTATAAAAGTTAATATTTTTTATGAATATAATATAGATATTAGATTGATTCAAAATTGTATATGCATAATAAATATGATTATATTACTAAATTTAATGATTAATTTATTAAAATATCAATCGTACATAAAATTTTAAAAAATATATAAAATAAATTAATTTTTACATTAATTAATAACACCTTTTTATTTGTAGATATAGATTATAGATAACGTATACAAAAGTGACTATTACTCATTGCTTATTGTTTTGTTTGAAGGAACTGATTATTCAACCATTTTTTTTGGAATTTTATACGAAAAGAAAAGTTAGTTGATCGATTCCCGGTATTAGCTTGGCACGTTGATGGAATTAGTGCTCCCTCTCTTCAGATTGTTTATTAGGAAATAGTAATATAATTAGAATAAGAAATAAAAAGTCTTTTTTGCCTAATTAAATATTTCAAAATTGAGAATAAATGATATAAAATTAATTTAATTTTATATGTTTTCATAATTATATATATAATTTATATTTATTTAATTCATTAATAGTATTTCATGCTTTGTTTATATAACACATTAAATTTAAAATAAATTAAAATATTTAACTATTTATTTGATATATATTTTTTATTTGTTAAATATATATAAAAAATGATATTTTCTGTTGACATCATATAAATATTATTAAATTAAATGATATATAAGTCTCCCCCGCATGAAGTTTGTGCTGCGTAAACAGCCCACTGGATTTGTTGGTTCATCCTCCCGCCCCCCTATGGAGCTTAAATCACAGCCATGTCCCCACTTTCATTTGACTGAACCCTATGTATTGTTCTTTCTTAGCTATGTACCAAAGTAATCTTTCCCAATTGTTTCATTCTCAGTCTCCTCCACTTGTAGGAGCATAGTTTATGGCCCCCACACCAGCCCCCAAACGAATCACAGTTGGCTTTGCCATGGGACTACGACGACTTAAAAATAAGTAAAGCCTAACAAAACAAAGCTCCTGCAATCAATTTTTAACAAAATTCCAAACCCAGACCCCCCCCTGACAACCTTGCATTTAAACTATATCTCTCTAAGTGTCGGTCATTTTTTGTCAAGATTGCAGGTTTTGCGAATGCTAGAACGAACAGTATTTAAAGGGCTTTTTAGTATTTATGGAAGGCTTTGGAACTGCTTTGTGCTGTAAATCTCTGTCCCAGGAATTAATATATGCGGTAACAAGTTGAAGTGCCGAAGGAATTGAATTCGCATTATGATTTTTGCAGTATGTTTCCGGTGGATATCACGTGATGTATAATGCCTGTAGGGATTTGGATTCAAATTTCACAAGCTACCATAAGCACTGAGATTTCAGTAACCTATTGTATAGCTCTAGGCTAGGTTGCATCTGCAATGTGGAAGGCTGATCTAAGGGTTTAGATCATAAAATTAAAGATCCATCATCATTATTGATGTTCCCTTTATTTTTACCTATTAACACAAATACTAAATGCACTTCTGGCAATCACATCTTGATAGAGTAAAATACTGTTTCAAAATTAAACATATACATATATTTATATATAGTAATCCATTTAACTATATTCTCAGCATATTCCTGCATGATTTACCCCCATTGCTCCCTTGTCTCCTTCTATGATATAAGTGAAAGAACAGATTCAAGGAGAATGCATCCCTAAAAAAATTTAACACCCAATGACAAATTAGCCAGGTACCATAGACCATGTGGTCTCCAATAATAGCACTAAGTTGGGGGGAGGGGGAAGTTTAGTGAATAATCTAATCCAAAATGATTTCACTACAGCCCAAGAGAGATTCGCAGCCTTTATTTAAACGTGTTGAAACGTTATTGCTTCAAAGGCAGTGCTCTGATCCCGAGGAAAAGCTTTGTTTAAGTGTACAAAATAAACTCCAGATTAGGTGAAGTCCCCCTGTCACTTTTTCAACTATACCAAGCCATGACGCTGATTGCTAGCACTTTCTTCGGTTCTAAACAAGTGGGTTAACTTTTGTTTTTTGTTTTTATTTTCCTTTCACTTTTGTTAATAAACATTCCACTTCCATTATCCTAATTTCAAAAATATTTTAATAATTAGTACTGTAAAGATTACTTTTAGGCAATGACATTGTCAATTATTGGTGTGCAGAACTTAGGGGTTGGAAAGAGATAAATTTGGTCCATTCAAACTCTGCATAGGATTCTAATCCAAGTCTCCCCACATGTGTTTTGTCCTTTTTTGAGGGGCTGTGATTGAGTTATCACAATGGGGGAAAAGCATTAACAAAGAACCTTCCCGGTTCCCACTATCGTAAGAGTCCGAGGTGGGTAGGAGGGGTCATGTTTGTGGGGCAGTGACAGACTAAGCTTAAAGTCTAAAGAGGGGATGATGGCAGACCCCCCGCCCCCCAGTGGGTCTTTGGGCTAAGCGTTTTCTAGAGATTTTTCGGAGTCAATCAGCTGGTGTGAAGCATCCGTGCAGCATCTTGCTTACCCTTTGAAAACGTATTTACAAAGAGGAAAATCATATTACACAGATGCTGGTATTTAAAATTTGAACCGTTTTATTTTTTATAGATAATTTCATGAATAAAAATTATAAAAATTATAATTTTAAATTTAAATAAATTAAATATTATTTTTTAATAATATAAAAATTATCTTTTAGCGGTTGATTTTACGAATCAATTGAAATCTATTTGCCAACTTTTGGTATAAGTTGTAACCTTTTGCTAGATGCTGACTTGCATCATGTGCCACTCCCATGAATGTAAATAATTCTAGCTACTGTAGTTTCAAGCAAAAAGAAAGCAGGAACAACAAAAAAGGTAAGAGATCATCATAGAAACTGGAAGAAGATCCAGATCCTCACCATTTCTTAACTGAGAAATGGATGCTTTAGAGTTTCTCGATTCCAATCTTGAGTGCTATACAGGTTTAACACAAGCTAGAAAAAGAATAAATACTTGCTACAGATATATAGAAACTTAGAAAAGGAGAAAGCTACCACCGCATTTTTTTACCAGATCAAGAAGGTAGTTAGGTGAAGAATAAAAACGAACTCAAAAGAAGTTAAATTTCCATGTTATTTATTTATGAATTTCTCTGTACGGAAACCTCTAGTGATCAGTGCCATTAAAATACCCTAGAACAGAAGAAAAATAAGAGTACAAAAAAAAAAGTACAAAGGAGTAAGCTTTTCTGCAATTTGCATCAAGCTTGGTTGATGAATATATTAGTGAATTAGCTAGCCCTTCAAACATGGCGTATAAAGACAGTCTCCAAGTCCGGAGGAGTAAAGAACTCTCTAACACTTCCATAGTTACACTTCAAAGAAGGTTTTCGCTTCCTTGGAGCAGGTGGACATGTCAAAACGGTTGGAATTCGAGCTTCTTGTCCGGTTGGAGTGGTGGAACACGATTCGTCTCCTTGGTCATCAACAGTAGTTTCTTTATCTTTCTGATCCACTGGATTTGTGTATATAGGCTTCAATGGAGCCCGTAAAGAGATGCCGGCAATGACCCATTTTTTGGCTTCGGATTCTAACCCTCCATCCACTTGAGGCTTCCCTGAAACCCCCATATCCTTGGATCAAATTAAAAACCCAATCCCCAAAAGTTTCAACTATAAATATTATAGCTATAGCCAGGACTGAAGGAATCAATAAGGGAATAAAGAAGAAAGAATAAAGGATGGGGCTTTTTCTTTTCTTTTCTTTTCCTTTTGCGGAGAGAATCAACAGGAAAGCAGAAGGAAAGTTGTGGAATGGAAATTAGGAAGCAAAGAAAGAAAGAAAGTGAAAAGCTGAAGGAACATGAGAGAAATTGAAATGTTTGCATCTAAATGTAAAGCTCTTTAAATAAACAAAATAAAAATAAAAATAAAACTAAAATTAATGGCGGTAATTGAAAGGGAGATGGAATTGGGAGGAGACAGCGTTGAATGTTGTGATTATACCAATCAGGGAAAGAGATAAAAAGAGAACCCGAGGAAACTCGTGACATAAGCATTAAGCAGCAAATAAAAATAAATTCTTAAAATAAATTAAATAAAAAATAAAAAGGAACACTGACGGACTGACTGACGCCAAGAAAACAAAAAAAAAACCACTTCTATAAGTTGCCCGTGAAAACAGCTGACCGCGGGCAGCCTTCGGAGAAAAATAATTATATATATATATAGAGAATATATGGGTTGGGGCGGATTGACTTGGATTTTGGCGCCAAAATTTGGGTGGTAGATTATACGGGGGGAAACCACCAACGGTTTCCCTGTTTAATTAACTAATTAATTAATTAATGTTTATGCTTAATCCCTTTTTTTTTTTTTACTTTTTATATTTGACAAATTTTTGCAAAATCTTCGATGTCCCCATTTACGGATTTCCCTTGTTGTTTGTCATATTTTCTTTTTCATTATATTATATTATTAGTAAAAGATGATTGAGTTTTAG
>JBBYHM010000016.1:606027-622084 GCA_038381775.1 Adansonia rubrostipa | reverse complement strand
CATTTAATATTATCGAGTCTAATTTTACTTTTGGGTTTTATCAAACAATGTAAATAAACCATCAAAACCTTTTACTGCGTCGGTTTCGAGGTCTCATATTGAAGTTTTTATCATGCAAATTTGATTTAATTTTACATTGAATTTATGAAATTATATGTTATTCCTTCGTTGGTTTACCCGATTAACACTATAATTTTTAATTAAAAATAAAAAAAAACGATATCAACCAATTTTTTAAATTTAAAAATAATCAGATAATTTTTTTAATTCAAGTACCCGTTTTACTTAAAAAGGTGGGAATGACACTATTTTAGCCCAGTCCGTTTACATATTTAAAAAATTCACAAAATTTTGTAATTATGAGAATGGTTTGAACTTCGAATCATTAGGAGCTAATGCATGTTTTCAATTGTCTGATTACATGCATTGGTTACATAAACAAGAAACGCAGCTTTTAGGTGATCTCGTGTTATCTATATGAATATTCATAGACTCACCACATTATTTTACATACAAAGGATAAATATAGTAAAACCAAATATGGTCTTACAAAATAATTACATAAATTAAAATATTTGAATGAATTCTACTTGATTTAATTCATTTTGAATTTGAATTTTGTCTATTCAAATTATTTTAAAACTTGTGTTATTTTAGGGTTAATTAGGGTTTTTTTTTTCAAATCAAGTTAAATTTAAATAAGTTAATCAAGTTTTTAAAATTCAGGGATATTCAATTTAAAGTGAGTAAAAAAAAATTTCATGCTCGATCTCATAGATACATGTAAAATTCAATGAAAAATCATATTCGATAAAAGTCGTACGTACGAAATCAAAATTTCTAAAATATCAAAACAAAGATGTAGAACCAAAAATGTTGAATATATATTTTCCAATTTCTTCTCATATGTTTCTATTACTACTGTTTACTAATATCAACTCCTTTTAAATGAACTCCAAACTTTTCAGGATCCAATAAATGCTCTTATACCAATTCTCCATCAAACCTGGATTTTTCAATTTCATTTATGAAATCTAAATGCTTTATCCAAAAAAATAAAAAGAAAAACCAAATTTAGATCTCTAAGGGCATATTGTAACATGAAATATATGACAAGCCTTTTAATCTGATCATAAAGATTTCCAACTCCTCATGGGGTAGATATATGAAGTAATCACTTTCATTTGCCCCAAGAGAAATGATCAAATCCTTAAATCAATGAAAACCTTAAACTCCATGTAACGAAATTAATATAAAACAAGTCGTAATTTCACACTGTTACTTTATCAAAAATGGAACCTACAAAGTTAAGATTAATGGTAGACTAGTAACTGATTCAACACTGTTCAAATTGTGCAGGTTTCTTAATGTCCGCATTAAAATTTTTAAGACAAAAAAAGATGAATAGATTAACCAAATCTTCAAAGTATTTAATTGCAAGCGAGTCGATGGGAGATGTTCCGATCTCAATGACGTCCATAATACATTTTGCATTCAAAATATACATGGCATTGAAGGTAAAACAAGCTTAATTTAATGTTATAATTTGATGATCTGGATTTACATTTGAGAATGCACTTTGCCCCCATGCCCCCGTCATTCCTCGTTTATGAATTGTCCAGACAGATTATCCATAACCGCGAATTGCATGCTCTCCGATGGTTTCCAGTGCCGCTTTCTTTGATTTATAAACCAGTTGTTGATTTGTTTCTGGTCTAGTCCCGTTGATTCAGCCAATGCAATCTTATCCGCTTCCTAAATGATTGAACAAGTAAAACACGAAATGATATATTTTACTCAGATTCGAAGTGTCCGATAGGGATGTGTCCAATACTGGTGTATATATATGTGTCTATATATATATATATATATATATATAAATATATCTATATATATATATTCATATAAATATATCTATATATATATATTCATATAAATAAAACATCATACTTTGGGCAACATAGATCCTGAGGTACGGTTCATATATGATATAATATGAAACAAGTAATGCCACAAGCATACATATAATGTGGAGAGAAAGGTGAAGAATTTACCGTTGGATATGGCCATTTGTAGTGAACATTCCACCACTCGAGCAGCGTTTGTCTTGCTTCTCTCGGTAGTTTCCCTTTCTTCTTCTTCTTTGAGAACTCCAGCTTCAAGCTGCTAATATGGCTGCCAAATCTTCGAAGCAGCCTATCTTTCAGACCTGTGTCTTCGCTTCTCGCCTGTCCTTCTGATATATCTACCTCCCCACCACTAAAATCTTCGTCCGATGATGCACCACCTTCATCTGGCAAGAAAAAAATAACACAAAGTTTGATCATTCTTACTCGCATATTCAAAAAAAAAATATATATATATATATATATATATTCTGAAAATTAGAAAATGAAGTGAAGAATCAAGGCTTACCTAAATTAAAGCAACAAGATTTTAGAAGCATTAACCAATACAATGACCAATATATATATATATATATATATAAGATTACATTGCCACAACAAGATTTGCATCCCCCAACAAAGCTCCACTACCTTATAAACTTAAAATAAAATTTTCATTTCTAGGAATAAGATTCCATTGACCGAGGAAAAAAAGCTCTATACGCACAATCATTTTACAAGAAAAAGAAAAGGTTTTGAAAGCACTTTATGATCTTTTGCTTTCAAATCAATCTTATTAAGAAATTTATATAAATCTTAACTTTATTTTTTTTCATACTATAAAATGCATTTCTAGCACCACTTAACGTGTATCTATTAAAAGATATATTTATAGATTTAAGATTGAACCAGATGATCCAATTTAGGTGGTTGAAGATGAAGGAAGAGTTAAGCAAGCTGCTAAACAAGTCAGCTTAAGCTATGTGGCTGGATGGCTTAACCGTTATAAAAGCACAAAATGAAACACAACTGAGACTGAAGAGAGGACAGCCTAATCGGGGACCCTAAGTTAGACAAAGTAATTTCCAACACGATGATATAAAAATATAATTAAAACATAATCTAAAAAATAATATAAATATAATATTAAAATACAATTATATTAAAATTTATATAAAATAAATTATTATCTTATAAAATTTTATATAAATATAAAACAAAATTCACTATACCCTTGTCATATTATGCAGCTAGAAAAGTGAAAGCTCCCCCAGCACTGAAAACTTTCAGACCTTGGACAGTGTTAACGTGGTGACCAAAAGGCAAAGACGTGACGAATTGGGCAAAGAAAAACACCATTGTCTCGTAACGTCCATTGTCAGTCACACTGAGAGTTCGAGTGGACATGACAGTACGGCGATCATATCACATTAGACATTTGCCAGAAAGTCAATGAAAGAGAGAAGGAAACTATTTTTTTTTTCCAGGACTAAAACAACCCCCGAAAGCCACGCTCTCTTCCCAATTATTATCAATTATTATAGGTGAAACATAATGCCCAGCCAGATCTCTTTACCAGCTTATCGTCACCAGAATGACCCATTACTGTGACTCTAGGTCTGGTAAGTCCTGGGGACGGTGCTCAGGCTTGGCCCGGAAGCCTCAAACCCGCATCAGCCAGCATCGTGGGTCATGACTCATGGGACTACCGAATAAAAAAAACCGTTAAGGCAAACATGCATAAATCATCATATCGGCTGGTAAAACCCAAGTGATTAACCAAAAAGGCTCACCTAAACATTTTTACCACGTGAAGTTGAATAATTCTTTGATACTTATTGCAATTACATCTAATATATATATATATATATATATATATTCAGTTTAACAACCTTCTGACAGTAATGATTGGATGGCTTTTTATTTAATAAATATAGTAGAAAAAAGTTATTGGGCATGTAGAAAGAAAACACCGGTAGTTGTGAAACTAGAAGCATGGAAGCGGTGTGGGAAAGGGCTCCGTTGGTGGGGAAGGATAATCTCTTTTTTCTTTTGATCGTGTGGAAGAGAAAAGCCAAAGAACAATGCAAAGACCGAATAAACAAAAAAACTCTAATCAACAATTTAAAATTACAATTAAGAACATAGTCCCGATCACTTCACACTTACTGAAGTTACGAATATAATAAATAAAAAATGAGTATAAGATCACGTTGAAGCCGCTGCTTAAATCATGAGCCAAACAAAAGAAGGAAGGGGAAAGAAATGCAGTAGCTGGGACCTAAACGTGGAGCCCAGTTCTTAGATATCGTGCAGACACGTGTGGTGCACGTTAAAGAATACAGAGAAAGAGACTTGAGAGAGAGAGAGAGAGAGAGAGGCCCACCAAGGAAACAAAAATGTCCCATGGAAATGACAAGCACCAAACCAGGCGTGGCAGAGCCGAAGATAGAACGTTGAACAATTGAATGAAACCATCTGATTTTTTTTTTTTTCGATGAAACAAAAAAAAAGCCTGATGGGTTCACAGCGAAATCTACGGGAGTGCATGTGAAACCCCGACCACTCGAATCAAATCCGGCCTTTTTCCCATTACACGAAAATGTTTTTTTTTTTCCTTCTTTTTGATGTAAATTTGCATTGGACCCCCTATCAATTGCTGGTCCCTTTCTCACAAAGTTGCCAAAAAAAAAAAATCTTTGGGATGTTCAATGCTTGGCCAATTATGTAATTCAGGATTCCCCGACGAAGCTCTCTTTTGAAGGACAACTACACCTTAAAGCGTCTAATGGGCATTCAAGACTCTTAGCACAGACAACAACATTTCTTGTAACCATCAACCATGTGCTTGCTATATGAACATACTATTCCTGGAAAAAATAAATTTATATATGAAAATGCACCAACAATGAAAGCCTTGATACAAATCTGATAATTCATGTATTCAAGTAATGTCATAATCATGTCTAAAGCACTTTCAAGTATTCTCTTCGATGCTCACCTAGCATGGATAAATATTAAAGAGGTTACCTAATTTCCTTCAAGCATCAATCAAATTCAACCCTCGAACAACAACTAAACATTTAGAATTCAAAGGATCACTCAAGAGTCATCTGATTAAATCATGGAAAAATAAGAACCAAAATACCAAGAACAAGCACAGTGGTTAGTCATGAGAACTTCACTATTCTTCCAACATCAGTCTTAATCATATCTTAATCAAAAACCAATATGGGACATGAATATAATGCCATACAGGAAAAGAGATATTGTAATATAACAATGCATTCATGGCCTTCAATTAAACCTAAGTGACCATTAACATAAGAGACACTTGTTGTATCATGCAGGCAGCATTGTGAATACTAAGTCTGAATGAAAAACCTAGTTTATGATAGATGTTTAAACAATTAAAAGGACCGTAGTGCAAAAGAAGTTAGCTTGATTCACTTATTAGAAACGAAATTACTTAAGAAGTGTTCGGAATCTCACAGCCAAGAATGTCCAAAGAGTTATTTTTGTTCCTTTTTTTTATAACAGCTGTTTTCAAATTTTTAACATATTGGCAGTATTTGAAAATATAAGACGATTGGCATCCAACTTGCCAGCTGCCTTAGGCAGTTATTGCTTTATATTTGGATCGGGTTCCACGGTCCAGGCACCCTCCAATATATCCAACAGTTTTATGGCAGATAATGGAAAGGATCAATTTCGGTTCGGTTATTTCAATTAACACATTGCGTTCTAAAATTTCAGAAACCAATCCAAATTTGAACCGACTTTTCTTTGATGACAAACCAAACCAATATCTATTTATTCAAATCGGTTCAATCCACTGATTTTTAAAATTATTTTTTTAAAAAAATTAATGTTATTATTTTAATGTTATTTTTTATATATTTAAATACAAAAAAGAATTATTTATTTTATAAAAGTTTAAAAGTTACACAAAAGCTAATAAAAAACATAATTCAGATCGGTTAGGATATTTTCAGATTTTCACTTGAAAATCCAAACATCGATCCCAACCGAATTGGAACAATTTATTCGATCTGAACCCAATCCAAACCGAACACTAGATTTCTTTTATTTTCTCGATTTTTTCTCTAATCCTAGTTTATGGTTGAAGCCGCTACTAATGACATAACATTAAGCAGCTGCAATAATGGTCTGCTTAATAGCATATATTATGGAGCAATTGTGCTTGCTCTCATCAAGTAAAAGCTATACAGCAGAATTACGTAAAAAAATGTTACATATTTTTTCCAATCAGAATGATATTTAAAACAAAATATTACTTGTATTCCATCAGTAAGAGAGGAAAATATGTACAAATACCAGGAATGAACATTTCACCATCCATAACTACAATCCTAGACTAATGACACTAGTAGACGAATAAAAGACTAATAATAAGCATAGAAATTAGAAAGACAAGCACTTCCCAAGATGTACTTCAATTGGAAAATTATTCTACCGGCTCTCTCTTGTTCTAGAAGGTTAAGTGACATTTATCTTTGAAGTGCAAGGTTCGAGAACCAATAAACCAAAAGAACACGAAGAAATTGGAAAGATTATTCTGTTAACTAGGTAAAACCAATCACTGTTCCGAAGTGGAGGGTAAGTCCATAAATAAGGGAAGAAATTACTCGATGATCATTCAATTTCACACAGGCAGATAACAAATGGTTAGACAAACATGAGGTCCTATAACACAACAGCGGCCAGGCAGATAGCCATTTGGAACACAACCCAAGCATGTGAATTTAGACCAATAAAATGCCCAAATGAATCCCTACTGAGGACTACAAGGGTTGCAGCTGTAACGAATCTTAGTTCTTTATTTTCCCTTTTTGCCCGAAGATGGGCAAGTTAATATTGTTCCGGCAAAAAGCACTGAGAGAGCACAACCCACCAAAGCATAAGGGAAGAAAAAGCAAATGAAGTGATTAAATTATAATGATGATGGCATCATCAAAAAGGCAAATTGTACTTGAAACAAAAACAATTATAGTTGCCAACTATAAGAAACCAGAATGCAGTGATTTTACAACCTTTTCAACTTCGAATTCTTTATGCAAATATACTATTATTTAGTTGCCAAGCCATCAGTGGAGTATAATATCTAAGGCTGCTATACACATGAAAATTGCACAAGCCTCCACCGTACAAATAGGAAACATTAACAGCTTTGTTTTAGTGCTAGATTCTTAGTTTTCTAACCGCAACTCGATAAAATGAAATTTATTACAGCAAAAGCAGTATCAAGAACTGAGATTTGGTTCAGCTAAGCTTATCCAAATTTCCAGCCATAATGACAAGAAAAAGTGACCTCAATTTACAGTAAAATAATAGATATCAAAGAAACAAAAGAAAGTAGCAAGTCATTAAACCTCAAAACTAGTCCTTTTTAGAAAGCCACCACGATCTACTCTCACGTGATCTCGGAAAATTTTTATGGCAAATCAATGGATGACAACAAAAAATTGCAAGCATAAAAAAAATGAACTATTTTAGATTATATTTTATATTTTTTGAAACATAGCTATCCAAAACAACTTTCAAGAAGATATAGATGTTACAGAAAATATTACTTTAGCAAACATATCAGCCAGTCTCATAGTAGAAAATTCCCAAAATTCTTCACTTTTCCACTATCCATATGCATAATAACTTATGATATGTTGGAACTTGATACTCATTCAAAAGACCAGACTGGACATCATTACAGACCATTATCATTCCACTAAAATAAGGCAAAACATTTTATTTAAAGAAGTGGATAGAAAGCATGCAATATAATACACAGAATATGACTAGTAAGCTTTCTTTAATGCTATTACGCTCCCACGCCACACGTGCACGCAACACAAATGATGCTAATAGAAACTTTGAAAGATGAATACCATATCGAATCAAAGTTAGGCACATATAATGACCTTCATAACTTTGAAAAATATGTAGCTAAAAGCATATAATATCAGATTATTATGCTGCGATTACTAAGAAGCTGCTATTCCAAAAACCACTAGCTCCAAGGTGGAAAAACATTGATTTAAAATAAAAAAAACTCTTCAATACAACATTTCTAAGACACTTCACTGTCTATACAGGCATGACATTTGGATCCTAAAAGTAAATGTAAACAATATCAGTATTTGACACTCAATCACAACTCACAAGTCCATGCGACAGTGGAGCCCCTTACTTCCACAACTAATTTCATATTAATACAAATTAACAAGAGACCACAAAACCCAATAGTCAACATCTCCTACTATATAAAGAAATATATGATGAGGATCTGATATCTTTTTATTCCAGACATTATGGGTTGGATTGACTTGCACGTAACCAGATAAAAAAAAAGATTGGAACTCTTTGAGTTGATAACAGATAAAGTACTGCACCAGGACCACAGTACGGTATATGATTTTTAAACACAGCACAATACATAAACTAAGTGATTCTCATAAACAAATCTTGTACATAGGGAAATAAGCTTCTTTTTGACCAATAAGCTTAGGGAAATAAGTCGAGTAATACATTTTTAAATAGGAGCTTTCGGTTAAGTAGATTGCTTTCACCAAATTTCAAGGGGGTTTCGCATATTAGTGGTCAATCTTGCGGTCTAAAGTTCTCAACCAAACCAGACATGCATTTTCATAAGGAATATGAAACTATAATTAGCAGGCAGATGGAGTTAAGCTCATTGGACCAAAACTGATCAATGTACCATATCGGACCAAAGAAAATTATTTTTAGGACCAAAAAAAGGTTAATGAGGACAATATACTTCTGTAACTGGAGAGTAAGAAAAAGAACAGCCATTCAGTAGAAATGACGACATAAGGTAGTCCAAATGTTCAATCTACTAAAAACAACTGGCCCCTAGGCTTTTGTACTCTAAGAGGCTCTCCAAGTAGTTTTTTTTTTTTTTTTTTTTTTGGGGCATCATCTAAGACATTTGCAAAAAAGGAACAGTTGAGGCAACATCATTATGTTCAGACTATCAAGCAAACTATTTCGCAAGGCATCACTAATTCTGAAACGTCATTTCAGAATCTCAAAACAACAAAAGGTGTTTACTTTCAGTTTTCATTTTTCTATGATACACAGCAAAAAACAAGAAAAGATATGACAAACAAAGATAATGAGCGGGCAATGCAAGCCCCATGTATCACTGGAATTGCAGAAATATGAGTTAATCCATATTCCACTTCTACTGAATACTTACCATATTTACGGTCACTAAAAGTAGAAGAAATATGAAGTCATAGCCACCATGACTAAGCTGGAAAAGAAAATTTTTCAGATTTCAAGCACAACAAGGGGAAGTTAAGATAGGAATAGCGGGCAACCAAAGACACGGATCTATTCATTTCTAGGGTTTTTTGTTGTCTGTTAGTGGTTGGTATTATTATTGACATACTCGAAACGTTGGATTTTTCTTTCGGGTACTGTTGTTGCCCTTCATTAGTGGGTTCTTTTGCAGAAAAGAATAGATGAGATCTGTGATTATGACTAGGAAAGGAATGGTTGTCGCCTATTGTGGGGTTTTTCATGACTCATACTATCATGCACCGGAAAACCTACATGCTCCAAGTTTTGCCTGCAAGTCGCAGGGATGATTCGTGGAAATTTATAAGATTGATTTCAGCTTTCGTTTAGCTGTTTGGGGTAAAATTTCTTCCGTAAGTGGAGCAGATAATGCAGGCATGGAAAGAGAGACAACAAGTTTTGGGATAGCGCAAAAACCAAGAACCCCAAAAACATTAAACAAAAGAATAAATTAATTTTAAAAAAAATAGTATTACTGGGTCTGGGGATATTGTAATACTCAGACTTGTGGAAGAGAGAGAGGGAGAGAGAGAGAGAGAGGTGACTGACCTGAAGGAGCTCTAATGGAGGCACCCGTGCAGAGATTTCGAAGCTGCATTTCAATCTTGTTAAGGAAGGTGGTGGCTTCATCAAAAGGCCTCGAAAGATCAGATTTGAATTTCACCAACATATCGCAGTAAGTTTCCTGAAACAACAGACAGAAAGGAAAGACAACCATCAAATCACATATATCTAATGGAAAATAGGAAAAGCAAAGGCAAAGTTGAAACGCAAATAGAGAAGCAAGAGATAAAGATATAAGACCATGAACTCGTCGAGCTCAGGATCGGCTCCCAAGCAGGATGGCACGATGTCCCGCCTGTTAACATCGTTCTCTCGCAGAATTTCATCTAATATACTCGCTATCTCCGGCGGTGCCCCAACCTAGAGTAGAAAAAATACTTAACATTAAAACAAGACACAAGCAACTAAACTTCTTTCCCAAGAAAATTCCAACAAAACCCCGTATACACTTCATATATATATATATATATATATATATATTTCATGAATTCCGTCGGATATTTTCCCCATAAAATCATGGTAATTGATCGAGCAAGAAAGTTTCTTTAAGAAGAGTAAGAAAAAAAGGGTTGGATCTTGGAAATGAAAACGAAAGCACTACAAACTTTCTCCATAAGATACGCAGTATATAGTAAAGAAAAAGCTTCAAGCTCCCAAACCAGGGACTAGTTCGTGCTAAAACCTTCGCATCAACCCTTTGAGAAGAACCAAAGTAAACCCTCATTTAAGGCGGAAATTTATAACACAACTAACCAACAAAAGCAACTACAGCGAAAGCTTTCCTCCTTTTTTTTTTTTTTTTTTTATCTTATCTTGAAGTGATCCTGCACATATCATCTACACCGTTATACAACATCATATTTAAAGAGAATAAAAATAAACTCTTAAAATTCAGTAAAAAGCCACATATTTTCAGTGGTTTCGTTTGCACCATAAATAGAAAAGAGAAAGCCTTTAATTAGTCTTTTATTTTCACCTTCTGGCAATCAATATAAGCTTGAAGCAAACGAGGATAAGAAGGGTGGCAAGCGATTTTGGCCTTGATAACGCAAGACATATCCTCTTCTCGTCGAATTTCAGGGGTGACGGAAGCAGCTTCGGATATGGCAGAGGCAGCAGAGATTAACTCGTCGGATCCAAACATGGGAACCCGACCCGAAGAGCAAAGCCAAGCATGGTAATCTGAAGGAAGGATCAGGTTTTCCGGTGACATCAAGGCCTTATCAGCATACTCCCCCGTCGCGTTGAAACCGCACATTTCATCCATGAAAGTGAGAGTCTTTCAAGGCCAAAAATGAAAAAAAACTGAGAGAAAACCTCGAGAAAATTAATAATTAATGGGGTAAGAGAAGTAAACAGGCTTGAAGAAGAAATAATAAGAAATTTTGGGTTTTGGGTAAAGAACAATAATTAGTAGCTACAAGTATTTTGTTATTATTAACTTTTTTAATTTTTACTTTTCAAAATATAAACTGAAAGATTGGATTTGATGGAATTGGAAAGGCAGAGAAGCACTGATTGTAGCGTTGGGGAGTGTATTTTTAGGCAAAAAAATTAAAATAAAAAATAAATTAAAAAAAGAGACAGATGCTGAGAGGGTGAGAGGCTCAACCCAAAAGCTAAGCTAAGCTAAGGGACCGACTGTCTTTGGTTTTTCCTCCTTTTATATTCTTTTTCTTATTTTTCTTGTTTTATAGTTTTATTTAGTTGTTTACACTACAACACTTACAATTTGGAAGAGGAGTACTATAATATATTATATTATATTATATATGTATTATATTAATTGTGTATGCAAGAAATACACAATAGAGTTAGTAATACTATTGGCTATTATTCCTTAAATTATACGGAGAATATTTTTTGTACAATAATATAATTTTTGTTGAAAATTTATAAAATTTAATTAATCGTTAAATTTTGAGTTTTTTCAATTAATTGATTAATATAAGAAAATCCAACACTACTCGACTAAACGTTAAAATGCTAAAATCTCATTATATTTAAAAAAACAAAAGTTGTGATTATTTAATAATATTCGTTAAAACTATATTTACGAAAATATATATAATTTATTAAAAATAATATATCAAATCTAAAAATTTTAAAAAAATAAATAAATAATATTTAATTAAAAAGTATAGATATCCGTTAATCGAACTTTATTTATAATACTTCACAATGAAAAGATACTTATTTATAATTTAAACCTATAATGATTCCTTATGTAAACTCTGTTAATTAAAATTCAATCTTACTTTCTTCATTTAATTAATTTAATTACAAATTAAAAAAAATCTTTATGTAATTCACTTAAACCTCCATATTAAAATTCACACCCTAAGAAAAAAAAAGGGGCAGAAAAAGGGTATTGTCTCCTCCTTGAAAACAAAAATGGGGACAGAAATGAAGATTAGGAGCATAATCCTAGTGCTTACCTTGAAGAAATAACATGGTAAAATAATTACTATAAATATTCCACGAAAAAACCAAAACGTAGTACTAAGTAAAATGTATGGATAAATATGAATACCTATATAGTCTAGTCTGAAATCTATGAATTATATGATTATACTTAGGATATAATTTGGTAACTACGATAAAGTTCTTCACCCATGGAAATTAAACCCAAAGCTATAAATTTTTCCACCCCACAAAATAGGATTGTTGAAATTTTCAATAATACTACTATACTTTGCTGTCACAAAGTTTGCATCACTTTTCTAGGGAGGGGGGGTCATAATTATAGGTGTACAATAAAAAATAAAATATAAAGGAAAATGAAAATTACTCCAACTAGTGAGTAGCTGCCACTATTTCAACAACAATGCACTGTTTTTTATTCTATTTTAACTTTTCCCTAATTTATTTGGGGGGGGTAAAACTTGCTTTTCTCTAATAGAATACAGCTCTTACAATTATTATGAAATAAACAAAAATAGACCCTACAAATAATTTTCTATTTACCAACAAAATTTTATAATGATTTAGTAATTTCTATGCTTATTTATTTGAATATTTGTTTGACCTATTGCAGCATAACCCTATTTATTATATAAAAAAATTGTTAAAATTTATATACATTATTATAAAAATTGTTATTAAAGATGAAATTATGTTGTGGGGGAAATTGGGTTTGTCAGGGGGCTGAAATTTGGATTATAATTGCCCAACAAACAAGCAAAGCAAATCTAACAGCCATTGTACGGAACCGGGTCATAGGGAAGGAAAATGCTCTCTTTATTCAGTAATCAAAGCATGGAGCATATAATTAGCAAAAGCCCAAGATTTCCGATGCAACATATATAATACTGCTTTGCCTTTATTTATTTGTTTTTTTCTTTCTTCTCCTTTTTCATCCTTGCATTTTCCCTAACCCGAGATAACAAATCTTTAATGTTTTGTTTAATTCTAAATTTATTTTTCATCGAATCTCTCTTTTGTTCCGATTATCTGTAACCCGAAATCTGGCATTACTTTCAATGCCTTAAAGACATCATATACTAAAAAACCTTGATAAAAACCTGGAAAACAAATAGTTTGATTATGTACCTTTGGTCTTTGTCCCATTTCCAGGGGCTCGAGCTGACGGGAAGGAGGAGCTAAAACCCAGAAAACTAGAGTGGCAAACATGAACATTCGTGAAGGAAAGAAAAGAAAAAAAAAAAAGGACGAGAAAGAAACGAGAAACGAGAAGAATGGGCGGGTATAAATGAACCCAAAGAAGCAATAACAACAGTACGCAGTAGGTCTGATCAATATACATGCACGACTTTCACATTAAGTTATAATGAATTTGTTAATACATTCTTTTAAAGAGTTGAGTTCCAATAATTTTTATTTTTAATATACATGTATAAGTTATAAACTTCATAGATATTAAATATTCAAAAAAATTACAAATAAGTAATTCAAATAACTATAATTGGAATATTAAAATATATTAAATGAAAAAAGAATTGAATTTGTATTTATTTGGAATCCACGATGGATTGCGACATGAGTGAGATTTTTTTTTTTTAATTTGAATATTTTAAGTTACGAAGGTAGTTTATTTATGGTACAGTAAGTAGTTTTTATAATTTCCAATGAAATGTTTTAAATGGTAAAGTGGGCAGTTGTTATAATTTTTAATGGGTAATTTATATTTTACATCGCTAATTTAGTATTAATTTTTATGTAAGTTATAAATATTTAATTTTATTAAATTATATGACTTAACTTTTGTTATTAATAAATTAAATTATTTATACTAATTTTATCAAGTAATTTTAACGAAAAAGTGACTCAATATGTGTACATGACTTATTTTTTATATTTTATCAAGATAATGCCTAGTAGACATATATCACATATATATATATGTTAAATGAGCTTATTCATTATAATTACTCAACGGAGTTAATGTAAGTGACTTATTTTATTAATAATAGAAATTTAACGATATAATTTGATAAAATTAAAATTTTGTGACTTATAACAAAGTTGACACTCAATGATTTAAAAAAAATTACTCATTTTTAAATAACAAGTTTTAAAAAATATAAATATTATTATCTATTTATTATTATTTTAATTTTGGGTTTTTAGTAATCTACTTAATTGAACTGGTGTTATTTTCTTGTGATAACAAATTCAATCAAATACTTTAATAGTGATGGTACATATTTGTGTCTTCTATTATCTTGTAAAATTAAAAATAAATATTTTAAAGATTTACCTTTTTCTTCTTAAATAATAACCACTAAATAACTTTTTTATTTTTATATATTTTTTGCATTTTTTTTCTCTTTCACCAACGTAATGAATGTGTCAATCTTGTTATTTTCAAGAAAAATAAATTTGTATATAAACTAGATAATAAATTAAAATAATTTCCACTATATTTTCTTTTATTATAATTTCTACCCACAAAAATAGAATCCACCGGCATTATTTATTCTCAAAAACACATCCAATTTATCATATATACACAATATATTATTTTAAATATTTTTGGCTCACAGATTTATGTTGTACCTATGTTTAACACGAATCTCTTCATTCTTAATATGTAAAATAAATAATTAATTAATTAAAAACATTTTCTAAAGTTTTGTCTATGTTCTTTTGGCCTAACCACACCTTTATCCTAAATATAATGTAAAGAAAGATTAGAAGAATTTATTCTACTCCAAACCAATGGATTGGTAAAAGATAAATCTAATCCATTGTAACTTGTAAGCAAATAAACGTGAAGATTCATTAATCCACAAAAAAAAAAAAATCATACATATATGTATATATATAGAGATTCATGCAATTTTTCGTTAAATTAAATGTTCTAATATGACCCATCACATTTTGTTAACCTCTCTTTTAAAATTTGAGGGAAAAAAACAAAATTAAAATGATAAATAAATTTATTAACTATTACATTAATATAATATTTTTACTATAAATATATATTTCCTTAAATAATGTTTAAGAATAATGGCTTGCAAAATCTTAGTAGAAAAGCTATGATTATTAACTTCACTAAAACGCATTAGTTATATTAAAATACTATTAAAAGAAGAATTTAGCATTTTGTTATTTTTTCCAGAAATGAGAATATTCTAAATAATTGCAGCTATGTACTTCGAGAGTTGAGAACAACAATTTAGAAAACCATTACAATCTTTTAAAAGTCGAAAGTAAAATATATATATATATATATTGTTTGAGGGGGGAATTGCTCTTTGTTTGGCAACTAAGAAATTAAAAAAGAAAATTTTGGTCCAAATATTCCAACAGTGACGGCAGTTTGTACTACACCCTTATGCCTTTAAAAACGGTGGCCGACAGGATTCTGGGTGTCTGATCCGATCGACAACCTTGATCTATAGCATATTCATTTATTAATCCACCCCCAATTATATGCTGCACCGAAGCCCACTTTAACTATATTAGACTCCAAATTTAGAACGTTCGATCTCTACAGTTGGGGTCCTACGTTTGTTTGTTCCATGATTTACTGTGGTTTTCTTATGTGTAGAGATATTTAAGGCCATCCGGGATCGAATTTTTATTTTTTCAAAGTTTCATTCGATTTAATTCTAGGTTGGTTTATTAATTAAAAATATTAAAATATTATTTTTATATTTAAATTTATATATTTTTATATTTAAAATAAAATAAAAATCTTTTAGTTGTTATACAGTCATTTAAATCAAGTTGATCAAATCATTAAATATCATAACTACAAGTACATTTAATTAGATAAATTATTTAATTTTTAAATAAAT
>JBBYHM010000016.1:588907-601428 GCA_038381775.1 Adansonia rubrostipa | reverse complement strand
TAAGATATTCTATAAAAAGATCTAGGTAAGATGTAATAGTAAACCTAGATTACACGAAGGATTAAAAAACCAAATCGGTCATCGAACCAGTTGAATCACCTTCTAATGTTAAATAATTAAGAGAAATAAATGAATTAAAAAAAATCATAAAAATTTTATAAAGTCCAAAAAAATTCTAAAATTAAAAATATAAATAAATTCTAAAAATTTTAAAGGAAAATTAAAAAATTGTAAAAATAAATAAAATAAAAAATTTGGTTCTACTGGTTTTTTTGCCATTTTTTGGTTCTCGATTCCCCATTTTTTAGTGATTTTAAATAGTTTGATAAAAACTCGATTTCTAATATACTATTAACCTACTAAACCAACCGATTATCGATTCAACCGGTTGAATTGACCAATCTAATCTAATTTTGTCTGCAAGGGATTACCCTATCTCAATTTAATTATAAATAGATAAATAATAACTAGATTTTGACACACCCATTTAGTGACAAAATTTATTTATTTATTTTTTAAAGTAGCTTTAGAAGAGATTATGAAATTATAGTAAAAATGTAACAGTAATTTTTTAAAAAATGGGTAATTCCTTATAAAACATGAATTTTTATAAAATTAAAAGATATAAATGCCCTTCTACGTTACTATTTTATTTTGATTTTTGTGTAATGTATTTAATTGAATTGAGTCAAAGACTATATATATAATATAATATTGATGAAAATTTTAATATTTATTTTAACTTTTTATTTTAATATAATATTTATATTTGACAAATTATTTACTGAAACTTTTATATTATTTAAATAAAAATTTATTTTTAAACTCCTTGATTTAATTCTAGTTAATAAAATACATAAAAATAATTAATTTCATTACTAAATTCAAGCCAATTTAGTATAAGCTAATGAAAAATATTTTAACTATTATATTTAAATTTCAATCTATTTATTTCAATTGTCGGTTTTTTTTTTTTGGTTTACTGAAAAGTATGTAAATAAATAATATTATATGATAAAAATGCAAATTATGTTTAATTGAGTCGTTGAAAGCAAGCTCCGATTTGTTGTTCATAAGCATTAAATATTTAAAATTTTAATAATTACTGTAAGCTATTGTTTGGTTCACTAATCTATATGTCACATTTATTTTTTACTTTATTAAAAAAAAATTATGATCAAACAAAATCTTTCGGTTTAGATTAATTAATTACTGATAATTTATTTTAACAAAGCAAATGAAAAATAAAATTTTCTGATTTTAGTTTTATTGATCATATTTAAACATATTGTTTCATGTTTATCAAATTATTTTTATATTTTTTATATATTTATATTCTTATCGCATTAAAAATTACTATATCTGCTTAATTATGCATGTAATTTAGTTTTATTTTATGGTAGATTTGAGTAAAAATTTGATCAAACTATGTTTATTTAGCTGATTAAAACTTAATACTTAAGTTAACAATTTTTTCTTGAAAAAAAAAATGAATTCAACTATTTGAAAAACTAGGATACATATTTGTATCATTGAATCAAATAAAAAGTTAAAGTATACTATACAAAGTTTACTCCAAGTGCATTAGATAAGAAACAAATACAATTAATGCCTTATATACACTTTGAAGTTTAAGATTTAATGCTTAGGTTGGATTAACTAAATAATCTTTAACTCGTCGGTAGGGGTGAGCATTCGGTCGGTTCGGTCAAAAAAAATTCAAACCGAATTAACCAACTTAACTAGAGGAACCGACCGAACCGACCGACATTTTTAACCATAACCGAATTAACCGAACCGACTAAATTTTGATCGATTTGGTCGGTTAGTTCGGTTAAATCGATTTATTGGGTCTTGGGCTAATGGTTGTATATTTGGTTTGGGAATGGGTTTAATTGGGCTATTAATATATATAAATATATAATTATTAAATATTAAATATTAAAAGTTCAGTTAATTCGGTTATAATTTTACTAACCGATAACCGACCGAATTAATCAAATATATCGACATAAAAAATCGACTTAACCATCGAACCGATTTAACAGAACCGAATTAATCAAATTTTATCGGTTAAGTTGATTAAATCGGTTTGAACTGACTTATGCTCACCCCCACTCGTCGGGTTTCGAAGCAACCCTTTAGAGTTTTTTTTTTTTTAAAATCAAGTCCGGGAAAAGATGCGGGTGACTTTTATTAATAGAAATTTCAAGCGACGGTTTTGAATAAAATCTGTTTTATCTTGGCTTAAGATATTTATTAATTTTTTTTTAATTTTATAATTAATTTTATATTTTATTTAGTTAAACTTTTTTAATTTTTTATAAAAGTTTATTATATATTTTTAGTTTAATCTTATAAGAATTAATATAACATAGATTATAAAGTAATGACTCGAGGCAGTTGAGGTTAAAGAAAGTCTTTTCATTTTGAAGTTAGGGAGTCTTAATTAAAATTGAGTTCAAAGCTGATTCAGACAGATGTAAATGGAGGTTGGGTCGTGACAAAGAAAAAACCATCTTGCCCAACTGGATTGCCAACTCTATAGTTAACCTGTCATATATCCTCTTTGAAGTAGATTGTATATATTGGTGGAATTCAATTTGGTTAGAACTGAGTTTAGTTTGAGTTAAACTTAAATATGCATTAATTAATAAAAATTTTATGTTTAAAACTTAGTTTATTTTTTAATTTTCTTTTAAATTTAATATTTTATTTATAAAAAAAAGTGTCGAATGAATTTTTTTAAAAATTTAAACGGGACAGACTGACTAATACATTTAAAAAAAAAATTGAAATCAGGTCATGTATGACTCTGAGTCTGGTTAGGACACAGGGATGCTGCTCTAACTCTAAGCCTCCTACATCTATTTTCGCTCTACTTTGAATATAGACACTGCTTGTAAATTGTAACTTGTGACTGAGCACTGGGGAAGCAGCTTGGGTCCATGTTTGATTGATTTGATTGATTGATTGATCCACCCATTCAATTTTTTTGGTCTCTTTATTTTCGTTGCGTGGGGGGGGGGGGGTGTGTAAATAAAAATACTGACAAACAAAAGAACCTTTCCATCCAGAGTAGAAAGCATACAGTTTTGTACTATCGATCATCAAATTACTAAATCCAAAAGCTTAAACCAACATCATCTTGCTACAATGCAATTGTAATTTCCACCCTTAAAGCATTTCTTAATTAATTGTAGTTTTTAAAATGTATGACTGAAAAACACGGCCTTAGCATATAGTCACATACACTTACTAATTATGGAAGCAGAATGCATGCAAAAATAATACTGCACTATGTAAGTCTACAATTAGAAACAAAAAACAGAGAAAAAGAAATGTTGGTAAATACCTGATGTGCTTGGAAGCTTGAACTCTGCTAAGATTTTTGCTTTCTCCAAAGCTCAAACTAGCTGCCTTTACTTGAGCAAGAAAATAGAAGAAAAAAATGGCATTTAGGTTTGGTTCTGAAATTGATCAGAGAAAAAACATGGGAAGTTGTTTGGTTCACTTAAAAGAAATTTTGGTTCTTCATTTGCTTTTTGCAGAATTTTTATTTTGGGTTCCACTTATTTATAGGCATAGAAGAAGTCAGTCCCACCCATATAAAAGTTTTTCATGATTAGCTGTGATTGGAAAGCAAAACCTTTACAAAGAGATTGCCTCGGTTTACTACTTTCATTAAATTATTATTATCATCAAGAATCCATACCATTGAATCGAATGTTGCAGCAGAAACAATTAAAGAATATAATTAAGTGCTACAGCACTAGCAGCAGTTCTTCTATGTACCAATTACTGATAGTCTCTACCATTAAAATTGACATATAATAATTTTAATTCCAAATTTCCTTGCCAGATTCAAACAAACAAAGTCAATTTTTCTTGGTTGGTTAAAAAGAGAGTGTCATTTCGATTTCCGCTTTACTTATCTGGGATAAGTTATGAACATGAATGAATACTAATAATAACCATATTAATAAATACACCCATAAATACGCACGTGTGGTTCCCAGGTACAAAATCATGCTCTCCTCCGGTTATGTTGTCTTTCTTTGTGTCATGAACAAGAGATTCTGGCCCGTCTGGCAAGCAAAGCGGGGGAGTGATTTGGAAAGTAGAAGCTGTCTGTCACCCGAAAAATTAATTAAAACTACTACTAAATCACAAAGCGGCAACAGTTTTGGCCCCTCACCAGTCTTGAAGTTTGCTAACCACTTTTGTAATGCTTGAATTGACTGCCAACGGACACCCCGAGACAGAGCTTGCCAGCCCACCCCCACGACTCTGTTTTCTTTCTCAAAGTTTTTTCTTCCATAGATTACTTATGTGCAGAGGTATAGATAAAATGAGTCGTAATTTAATATAAATATTTTTATTTTTAATTAAATTTAAATTAATTAAAATTCGAATCAATTTAAATTAAAAAATTTTATATTCAGATCCATCCGGTGCTTTACAAGCAGGGACAGGTCTACTTATGAGATAGAGAAATGGCCAAATTGGTCCGAGCTTCGGAATAGGAATTTTCAGAATTTTTACTGCCTCGATCCCGATTACCCATCAAGCTACTCGCTTTACCGGTGTAATTTTATATGAGGACGAACAAAGTCTACTCAACTTTCTTTCTTCGCCATTGTTTCTCTCTTATAATTATGCTTTCCAAGTTCCAACAGTCGTTTGACTATTTCTTTTTCTTTTTTGTATGAAAATTGAAAAAGAGAGATATACTAAACATGATAAGAGATTCGTTTAAGATTTTGATTTAATTATGTCACCCGCATTAGGCTTTTGCATTGATTAATCAAGTCTTTATGAATACTCAAAAATTCGAACCACCAAACTAAAGAATTCCTTGCATAGGTAGAGCTCTTAAAAGTTAAAATTGAGAGAGGCCTCGAAGGACAGAAAAACGTTAAAAGGTATTAAATTTTTTTAAAAATAAATAAATTAAATATAATTACCTAAACACCTAAAAAAATAGATTAAATCTCGAGGCTGGATCACTACAATAACTATAATGCATTAATTATTCTACATGCGATAATATAATCTAACGAGGGGAGGTTCAACATTATGATAACATAAAAGTAAAAGAAGGGCGCAGCGAGTTGCGATGAATTCCTGAGGAAGGGCAAGTTAATTATCGACACCTGTTGGCAAGAACACCCTGATTATTGGGAGGAACAAAGAATTTATGAGCATATCTTATCCCCAATTTAGACAGTCAACAAAATCTTAATGTCATTACACCACCAACTTTAGATATATATATATATATTATCATCTCGAACGATGCAAAGGTCAAGCAGATGTGGCAAAAAATCACAGCTCCAAAGTCTTTGTCAAGGGATACCCATGTGAATTATAGCAAGTAAATTAAACAATCTTTTAACAATTGGAGACCCAACATTTTATAGTATTTGACTTAAATTAAGCACAAATCACGATTTACGTTAAGCCACGTTCTGAAAGGTGATACACCCTGAAAAGGTTAAAAAGTTAAAATCTGACCACTTAATTATATACCTTAATTAACCATGTTTGTGCTCGCATTTAAAACGCTCTTTTTTTAAAAAAAGTAATTAATAATTTTTTTATGTTAGCTAACGATTGGGTAAAAATTGAATATATAAACGCCGACAATCATCGTGAATCATGAGGATAATCATAGATGAATGCAATTAAAAACATTGCAACTATTTTAATTTAATTTTGCTTGATTATGGAAGGGATAAATTTGTTTAGTATTATCTTTTTTAAAGCTTTAAGCTTTCCTTTGGAGAATTTGTCTAATTAAAGCACGACAAAAATTTCTGAAAATCTCTTCCATGTTCCTTGACTTTGGAATTTTAAGTCATATAATTGGTCAAAACTCAATAAAGATTATAGTTTAATGGCTTAACGAGATTGGATGACATGAGTTGACTATGGAACGATAATAGTCAAAAGCCTCAAAGGAACAATTTTTCCTTTTTTATTATTATTTTTTTAAATTCTCTTTCTTTATCTTGGGTTCTGTCTTTTGCATTATAGCCTTCTTTTTTTCGGTATTTTAAAAAATTACCATTTTTTAAGCATTATTGTCGCTTTAAACTACTATATTTTATTATGTTCCAAATATTTAACTATATATTTTTATGTTATGTTTGTTTTGTTTTGTATTAGTGGTGCCTACTTCTTTGTATTCGTTAATTTATCTCAAATGTCAATGCAACGTGCAAATTAATATTAAACGGTCAACGAAAGAGAGAATCGCCCAAACAAATAATGAGAGTACATATGCTTTAAACAGCTTATGGAACTCGAATTCTACAAAGCAAAAAAAAAAAAAAACAAAGTTAAGTTACTATTAACTTTATTTCTCAAAATAAACGTAACAAATAGTTAAAAGCAAGGTAAAAGCTTTTGTTAGCAACTAGGATTTTGACACGTAGAAAAGTGGGTGAGAAATTTTTTTTATTTAATTTTTTAAATAAATAACAAATAAAAAATTGATAATTTTTTAAGGTGAATTTTTTTTTTCATGTAAAAAGGAAGTTTTCTAAAAAAATTAAATTTTTTTAAGTAAAAAAAAAGAATCATGGAATATTATTTCAAATGATTTACTTAGGTATTCTATAAAATTCTCAAACAATTTGATATCATTTAACTCGTAACATTATACTTCAGTTTATAGTTTTATATTAGTAGAGGTAACTTAATGCTATCAATATATTATTGTAATGTTTTTTATTGTATTTGATGTCATGAGTTAAGTTATATTAATTCAATTATTAAAAATACTAAAATATTATACAAATTATTAACAACAAATATAATAGGAGTATTTATCTCTTTTTCATAATTAATTTTTTTAAGAAAAATACTTACTCCTAAAAAAATTATATACTAATCACATCTTATATTTTTGACAAAACTATCCACATAACTTATTTCTTATTTATATGTATGCTAGAAGAAAATGAGTTTTTTCATTTACTGATTTGAGAAAAATTATTCAGGAGTATCATATATGTATACAAAAAAACTCCTACTAATTATGGAAAAAAAATCACAACATAATCCTAGATTATTACATTATTATAATCCTTAATATTATACTAATTACATAATTACAAAAAAAAATGTTACATTAAAACGATATCTTACTAAAAGTAAGAAGGGATTATGCACATTAAATATTAAATTTAGATTACTTTTTAATTGTTTTTCTTTTTATATTAAATGCTAAATTGTCGATAGTTGCTTGAATATTGCATGTAACTTAAAGACATGTGCATGTAACTCTCGTTTTAAATTATCACCCCTTATTTTTGAAATTCGAATTATTACACTGTTTCTTTCAATATTTCTTTCTATATATATTTTTTAATGAAATGTCAAGTATAAGAGAAGTTCAATTATAATAAGTATTATAATTATATAAAAATTTTAAAAAATTAAAATAAAGAATAAACTAGCATAAAGAATTATTCGAAGAAAACAGTAGTTTGACAAACATTTAAAGTTTGTAGAAAATCATGAGATGAAAGATTGCCTAACACAGACACACACAAACAGTAAAGAAAGTTGAAAGCAAAACAGTGAAGCTGGGCAGCCCTATTAAGCTATTTCGGTATATTAATGGTAGTAGTTGTAGTAGTGGTAGTAGTAGTAGTACTGCTACTACTACTACTATATATTCAGCTGAGAGCCCAAAAACAACCTCAAAAAGGACTGTTTCCGGTCAAAAGTGGCAAAGATTGTGTATTTGTCTTAGCCATTTTTGGGAGAAAAGTTGTCCTCTTTTTTTTTTTTTTTAAGCAGCATTATTCCGGGAGACAAAAGGGGAACTACTGCAATAACTTGGAAATTGGAAAGTGTGTTTGCCCAACACAAAAAATTCCTATATAATCTCATTGCCTTTACACCTAACCGAAGATAGGATTAAATAACTAAAAGCAGTATAATTTCATATTTAAAATGGGTGGGATGGGGTTGTGATTTGTGCTTCATTATTCATTATTATTGTCAAATTAAAATGGAAATTATAAAGCAAGGTTCAATCAAATATGCTTTCTCAACAAATTGAAGTTTTGGCTAATTATTAAAACTTCTTTGCTTATTTTAGCCAACAAGTTTGAGCCTAAAACTTGGGAGTTACATCATTAATTGGCATTAAAATATAGTTCTTACACCTTTTAACAACAAATTCCTAAAAAAATATATATTTTTTTATAAACTATACTATAGCCCGAGAATAAAGAAATGTCACCCCTTAAAAATGGTTCTAGGAACCAAATAAATTAAGTTTCTAATTCAATTCATAAAAATCTTTCTATGAAGTTGTTTTTATTGATATACAAATGAAGATATTTATCGTTTATGTATTTCATTATACTATTAATAAAGTGAGTGGACAAGCTTGGTGTTATTAAATCAAGTAGCATTAATTTAGTTGAAAATTGATAAAAAAATTTAAATTACATCATAATAAATATATAAATTAAGCAAATAAGTGGCATTTAATATAAGAATTTAAATATTTTAAATTAATTTTATTTTTCCAATTGAAAAAACAATCCAACATTTAATAATTTTTTTTTCTTTCACCCATAGGGTGAATCTTTTATAATCTAATTATTTATGCTATATAAAACGTTGATTAAATTTGTATCATAAGTCAAATGATACTAATTAAATAGAAAAATGCATAACCAGGTTACAAAATCAACAACATATGTTAATAGGATTATATTAATATTTTAACTTCTCTGGAAAATAAATGAAAAACACACCTTTGCCTATTTGTTCCTCCCTTTTTAAAACTAGTACCTAAAGTACTCTAAATTATTTCATATTTTTCTTTCTTGCACATTTCGAGATTACTTTTTAGTATCTTTTTTCATTATTCTACAAATATTTTTATATATTTCATCAACATAATTGGTGTATATAAGGCTAGTAAAAGGAAAAGTAAATGATTGTGGGCCTTGGCTTCCCTCCTTAGGCTTGATGGAGGCTTCTCCCATTCATCCCATGTGGGTTCAACGACTGGATTTAACACACAGTCCGGCCCTCAAGAAAAAGAAGAAAAAAAAATACTCTAGCCCTCCACCAAGCATTCCTTTTTCTTTACGAAAAAGAAAAATATCAAAAAATTTAAAATTTAATTCGATTCATTTTTAAATTTAAATTTAATGAGTTTAAAATTTAAATTTTATTATTTGTATTTTTTAATTTAAAAATAAACTATGACTTCCGTTGTAAAATAAAAATGCCGGAAATCCTCAAAGATTACTGGGGACAAACAAGACAATCTCCAAACTTTAACCAAGAATCCTGCATTAAAGGTGACAAAGCCTTGAGTCAGAAATAGGAAAACTTGCTCTAAGAAACAATCAAAACCAAAACATTAACCTTTTGATTTTACTTTGGCTTTGAAATGACCAATTTGATTGATTAAAAGGTAAGCAATTATGATGACAGGCTACAGGTTTGCATAAAATCATCTTAGCATTAAGCACAAAAATCCCTTCTTTCTGCTACCCACCAACATGTTACCCCTGGCGGTGGAAGATAATAAAAATTTTTCCGAAACGAAATAATTGTTTTTTACATGTTTACTGTGGGCAATTGGGAACCGAGTTTTATGAAGAGGGCTTGTTAACTTTTCATTGGCTGTGAAAGATCCAGGGGCCCCATATTTTGATCTTGATTTGAAACTGTAGTTTCAAAGGGGCAATAAGTTTTCGACAGGTTCCCCATGACTAGTAGAAAAGTGGATTATGATTATAATGATAAGCCCCAAGGACCATATTTAAAAGTGTTTTGTCTTAAGAGATTCCCGTTAAAAGTGATTAAAGATCAATTTCGATAAGCGATAAACAGTAAGATTAATTTAATAAGATTAAAAATAATAAATAATGAGATTAAAAGTTACATTATTAGATTAAAATTAATAGTGGATATAATATTTAAATGTAAATACAGTAATATCAATTAAGTGAATAATAGTAAAGACAAAAAAAAATTATTGAAGATATTAAATTAAAAAATATATATATATAACAAATAATCATAAAATATTAAAATTATTTATGCTAAATAATAAAATATATATTAAAATTGTATGTATGTTAAAAAATAAATAAAACACTATTTTGTATTTTTATTCAATTACTTATTTTTAATTAATAATATAAATTATATAATAAAATATATTTTTATTAATTTATTTTATTATAATAAGATTTATTAATATTATATTAAAAAAATTACTTATTTTAAAAAATGTACGCATCAATGATATCATACATAATGGGCTTTTGGAAGGCTCTTATATGCATATGAAAATAAAATGGGGTGAATTTTGAGTAGAAAATAACGTAAAAGATTATAAAGTTGATTAATAAGTTTAATGGCCATAAATTATAATAATAATTAGAAAATAAATGTAATAATTTAAAATTTAATTAGATAATAATATTTACTATGTATACATAAAAATAAAAGATAGAAAAAGTCTATTGTGACCTATTTCCTCCATAAGACTCTTATAGTAGTGTAATATATATATATATATATATATATATTAAAATTATATTAATGTCAAAAAATAACTTAATAAAATAAAAATAAAAATAAAATATGAATAAAATAATATTTTTATATAATTACTTATTTTTAATTAATTGTATTAATTATGCTATAATAAAATATATGTTTATTAATTATTATTTATAATAAAATTTATTAATATTATACTAAAAATTTTTTTATTTTCAAATAAAAATCATAAAAAAAAAAAAAAAACTAAGTTACAAAGACAAAATTATCTCTACACTGTTCACATGCCTTTCCACCGAAGGTAGTTTAGCCATTGGAGCTTCAGGCCCTGTTTGGATTTAACTGCCCTTCCTATTTAGTTCGTTTTCTCTCATAAAACGTGTAACTGATCCTTGTTTTATCGTTGGGATAACAAGACAATAATACGTTCAATATGCTAAAAATGTATTGCTGCCAAATTTTTTCACCACAGCATTTTGCTTCAGTGGAACCAAAGGCCCTCCACTAACTTTATTATATAATAAATATATAAAATTTATTCTAATATAACAATATAATAAATTTAGTATGAATTAATTAAAAACAAATAGTTATATGAACACTAAAAAAAATACAAAATATTATTTGATATATTTTTATAATTTTTAATTATTTATTAATAAAATTTATTATTTGAAATGAATATAATTTTAATAAATTTTTATTATTTATTGATTTCTTAATTATCAAATAAACTAAAATTTTTATTATATAGATACTTAAATTTTAATCTAATATCTTTTATAGTCATTTTCTCTTCTCATTATAACTGCCACAATTTAATCAAAACATATATCCTACCATTAAAGTATCTAATTTCATGCTATAGTATTCAATCTCACTTTCACCACTATTTTTAATCTTATAGTTTATCCAAACGAAACTTTAAGCTCGTGGACAAATGAGACATCAGCACAGTGAAAACATATGCTGGTGGCTTGTAACCCAAACACTGAAAGCGCCCCGGTCGGGCTGCACTGAACGGAGCCTAAATAATCCTTAACCAATAATCAGTACGTTTTTCTATTGATATTTAAGATTTAGAAGGAAAAAAAAAAGAAAAAAACTTCGCTCATTTAATTTATTTAGTAGAGGGACTATGCACCGAGTTAAATAAGTAGAACTTATCAACATACTTAACCGACCCTTATCTTAAAAATTGAATCAAATGATGCTAAACTGCGTAGTCTTCGGTGCAAAAGTAGAGTCTAGTCTTTAGCCAATGAGTCTGGTTTATTCTGAGTTTATGACCCCCTTTAGTCATTTGAGAGAATTCGTTCAAGGTCCTCATAATTTCCAACTTTTTTGCCCCAAATTACCCTAAGGGTGTTTTTCCTTCAAAATAATGGATCCGAACTATTGTTCTAAGACCATCTGAATGCTGCAAGATGATGTTAGCATCAACTATTACAAGATCAAAAAAGATTAATTTAAAAAAAAGATCAATATATTGGCAAAGTTGATGCTTTAAGAAAGAAACGCAAAAATTAAGGTTAGTTGTTTGTTAGTATTAAAAGAGAAAAGATCAAATAAAACTAAATTTTTGAGCGCATGGTCTAATCGTTATATATGGGTGCATTTCTGATAGGAAGGTGATAAGTGCTTAATTTTATATAAATTATTTTTCTACTTTAATCTTATCTAGTTATTTTTTATTACTATTATAAGCATTTATTTATTTTTTATTTTGCAGGAATTAATTGGATGAAAAATACAAAAAAAGCAGAACTTGGCTAAATTAGAGAATTTGTATGGGTTTTAAATTTTAATGAGCTGCTCTCGAAGAACTTTAATCACATTAGGAGAAGTTGGAAGATCAAATTCTACTTGGGTTAAGAGTTTGAAATCTAGAATAATTACCTTTGAAGATTATATTTATCTCTTGGATAAATGAAGAAAATCAACCCACAAATCCAACTTTATGGCTA
>JBBYHM010000016.1:409569-565724 GCA_038381775.1 Adansonia rubrostipa | reverse complement strand
CGTGGCATGTCTACGTGGACTCGCTAAACTTTGGAGTGACTATGCGGGAAACTCGCTAGCATGTATAGCAAATTCAACATGGATTCACTATTGTCCCTAGCGATTTTACGTTGGATTCACTTGTTTAAACTAGCGTAGTTTTACTTTGACTGCTACTAAAATTAACGAATTTATGTAAGATTTGTATGCAAAAAATAGCAGTATTTTGATAAATTATTTCAAATTAATAGTATTTTAATAATTTATTTTAAATTTAAAAGTAGTTTAATCAATGATTCCTCCAAACTCAATTAAGCTTTTATTAATAATGTAAATATAATATAGATATAGATATAAATATAGAAGTAAAGGGTATATGTCAATCTTATCTACATTGACTACAAGTTTAGAAACTTCACTAACAATATAGGATAAATATTATAGAGTTTGGCTTGAATATTAGAACAGAAGAACAATACGTAAACCACCATTGTTATAGCCAAAGCAATGCTTTTCCACAGCAACATGTTTTCACCAATGGAATATTGCTATATCAATATCAATGAGAGAGAGAGAGAGAGGGAGAGAGAGACTTATGATTGGGATAGATCTGTAGAAAGATTTGGATTTAGGTTTCTCTGTATAAAGAAAAAAAAGAATGAGAAATGAAATGCATAAAGAGTAGCGTGAAAGATGCGTAGGAGAAAAAACTGTTATGAACTATAAAACAATAAGAGCTTTTTAACAACAAAATAAATTTAAAAATATTAAAAACGAATGTTGTCTTTAATTTAATATATTAAAATACATGTCTTCCTCAATATTTTTTAAATATAGTTTTAAAAAATAATTATTATATATTATTTTTTTATTTAAAATTGTTAAGATAATTATTTTATTTTTGCAAATAATTATTAATTATTTTTAATTTTTTAAATTTTATATAATAGGAAAAAATAGTGATGGGAAATAGTGGGTTCGGCTCTCATTCATTACTTTTTTATCTATTTTTTATTATATTTATCGATATCATTTATATCTATAATATTCATTCATGAATTATCAAAATTAAATTAAAGTTAAATTTATGAACAGTGATTAAAGTTGTATTAAATAGTAATGAATAAAAAAATAATAGATAAGAATCCAATCTTAAAATAGTGGATAGCCAATTTGATGTTGATAGTGCTGGTGTCGGCTCATGGTAAATTCAAAATCTCAAATTCATATTTATTTAAATTCTAAAAGCCATGGGAAAAAAAAAGATTCGAATTATGGAAATTTGATTCAGATCATTACGGTTTGCTTACCTACATTAGGATCCATCATTAATTTAGTATTTACTAGCAATTTTGGTAGTCATGTGAAGTTTATAAAAACCGACAAGAATTTTATTTAATATCTTAATTTTTAATAGTTTATATTACACGAAATATGAGTCATCTTGTCCGATTAAATCGTGTGATAATATATCATATAATTTTTCATATATATATTTATTGTAAGGATTCTTTTTTATTGATACACTCACACATCGATAGTAAAATTTTTAATTTTTTAATAAAATTAAAAAGTTATTTTATATCTTATTTATTTTTAATTAATTTTTAACATATCTTTAAAAATATTTATTATTTTTTAATTTTATTTATAAAATTTAAAAATTTCACTTATCAGAAAAACCACGTATAATGGTGGACGAAAACAGCCCTTTTTTTTTTTTTTTTGGCATGGGTATTAGATGGTGTGAAAATTGTAATATTCTTAGATTTTGATAAACCCATATAGTTCAGTTTTGGGGCTTTGAGCAAGGCCCCTAAGTACCAACTTCAGACAAACATGCATTGGACTTTGGACTAATGTATAGCCATTACATGGTTCTCTTGGAGTTGCACCTTTTTCCCCACACTCAGCTCTATAAAATGCTCAGAAAGGCCCATCCATGCCTGCCTACGCAGGAGAGAATAAAAGCTTTCCTACAACTTTCTTTTTAGATTTTTTTTGGTACGCATTGGTAAGTACAGGGATTTGACACATTTGAGTGATGCAAAGGAAGCCAACACGCTTCCTTCTCATAACCCCATCCGTTAACGAATGAGGACTAACATAGACATTACGGTGTAAATCACAATCAATTTTAGCAAACGTGTATTCTGGAAAAAGATAAAAAATCACATGAATAAGGCAAATTGATATTTCTTGTATCATCAGCCCACGGTTCAGCTAACAAATATAATACATGATAAATATGTTCATGAGTCGAATTATTCATTTAAATTCAAAGGTCTTTCAATATTTGAAAGATTTAAAAAAAAAAATATTTGGCCAAAAACTGAGCTTGGATAAAAATTTGGCCCATTCAACACTCAGATCCGGATCATTTTTCAATTATATAATAAATATTACTTTATATTTATATATTATGTATTTTTTTATTATATGAGAATAAATATACATAATATTATAATGTAAACATTAAAAGGTATGTTAAATTATCTATAGGCTATTTGTATTTTAAAACTTAAAAAATATTAAATTATTAAAAATTAAATTTTAAAAATATTGTTAAAAAATAAAATAAAAATAATACGGGCAGACTTAAATGGGCTTGGACTACTCATTTACAAATATGAACAGGCTTAAGTAATCTTTGAGGCCCATATTTCTTTTTCGGTTAAGATTAAATAAGTATAAATAATATTAATATTATGCTTAGATTCAACTCGAGCTATGAATACTTTTAGTATATATGAAAACAACAATTAATTATCTATAATAGAAAAAATATTAAATGAATAAATGATTTTGTTTTTTATATATTGATAGTCGAATTTTTTTTAACTTCAATATAGTTAAAAAATTACTACATATCTTTTTTTAATATATTTTCTTAACTTACTTGTGGAATTTAAAAAACTATACTGACTATATATAATATAATTTCTCATAAATAAATATAAATAAATAACAAATATTCAACGTATAGAGGGTGAGGCCATAAGTTTGGAATAGGACTTTTGTATCCATTGCTCGTGCCATGCCCGAATTAAAAAATTACCCATGTTGGAAATCAAGCCTATTTAACTTATTCAAGTCCGCCAGAATAGCCCAAAAACTTAAGCTCCGGCCTATTAGTATTAAGAACTTGGCCCGTTATTACTTTGTTTTTCTGGAAAAACTTGGATCATTATGATCCATGAATTTATTATATTTGATTCCTTAATAATATATGTAATATAGACACTGTTAATAAATAAAATGATGTCATTTTATTAAAGATTTTAAAAAATAAATACAAATTATTTAATTTATAATGAAATAGAATCTTTTAATTAACTGACATCGTATAGATTTATACATTATAAATGGATAAATATGAATCCGTTATGTGTTCCGCAATATGACAATAGGTTTTGGGTAGAAGGGATAAGAACACCATTTGGTAATAATTTTCCATAAGTTATTGCATTAAAAAAAAGATGTCAACTCTTGGTTTGGTTTGTTTTGGTTATAGAATAAATAAAAATTTCATTCTTGTCTTTTGTTCTTTCTACCAAACACATTACAATGATGGATGCATTTTTAATTGGATGGTATCTCCTATTAGACTAAATTTCGGTCCTACAATCCCTCCTCACCTACGTGGATCATGTTTTTTTCTATTAGAATGGGTAAGGCCTAACTTCAAAATAGAGCCCCTACTTAAGATAAGGACAACTTGTTCTTGCTTTTTTTCTTTTTTAGAAGGAAAGAACATCTTTTTTCTCCCCAAAGCAAATTATAACCTCCCTTGCTCCTTTGTGGTTTCCTCCTCTCTGCCTAAATGACTTTGTAAATTGCAAACGTAAGCGTGACTGAAAATGTTGGCCCTACAACCGATTATAGTTTTGAAGCAATTAGGTATACGAGTGGGCCACTAAGAATGAAGAAATTACTATTACATTTGAGTGGAAGTTGGAATTTAGGTTCAACTTGCAGCATAGTGAAGGTAGTGGCAGGCTCGAGAGAAAATCATGTTTCTTTTGTGGTAAACCTATTCAAGGGTTGTATGGATTGAATTTTAAAAAATAATTTTTTAAATTTTGATTGATTTATTTTAAATTATTATTTAATTATAAAATATTTTTTATTTAAATTTAATTTTAGAATATATAATATTAATATATAAATAATATTTTAATAATATAATAAATAATTAAATGAGCTTAAATAAAAAATTAAAAAAATTTTTAGACTACAATCCAGTTTAGCTCATAAACTAATCTATTTAAAAGTAAAAATCAAGAATATATACAAATTCATAATTTAACTTAACCGATTCATATAATTACTTTAAAAAATAATATTTATTAAATTTAAAGATTGAACGATCATATTTTTAAACTACTTTTATATTTAAAAACTGACATCTCCTTTTGTAAAAAAAATAAAACAATAATAAAAATAAATAACCAATTATGCATGTATAGCACCGAAGACCGTTCGCCAAAGTCGAGTTTAGAGTTGGTGGGATTTAATTGGTTTGGCTGTTTTCATTATCATCTTAATTAGATTACCCTGTTCAAAATTGACAGTTTAAAGTTAAAAGACCGGGTCTTACAATCAATTCTTTGGATAATTTAAGGTAATCAATGTCTAACTTGATTAGACAAGCATTGGTCTGAAAATGTTTCTTCCCCTGAACGATTACGGTATTCTTTTTCTATTAGGTTTATTTGCACAAGGGGAGGGAAAGTCGCAATTCAATTAATGTGACGTAAATAAAAATTTAAAATTTAATATAATTAATTTATACAATTAATTTATATTTAATAAATAAAAAATTTATATTTTAACACCTATAATTATTTTATTTATCTTTAAATTATAATTTTTTTTTTAAAAAAAAAGTGACGTGAAAAACAATCGTGGCTGCAAGTGATGGTGATGAAGGCAAAAATGTGGGCGACAATGGTAAACGGTGGCTTGAATAATTTTATAGAAAGAGTCAAATTTATCGGACTATAAAAAAATAAAATAAAGCTTCTGAACAATTTATTTATAATTTCACCAAAAGAAATAGCACTATTCATTTATAGACCAAAGGAGAATTAAGTGTTTATATTTAATAATTTATAAATTTATGTTATAATAATTTATTTTTAATAATTTACTTTTATTATATTATAATCGTATTTAAAATATTTTATATTTATATAAATTTTAAAATATTAATAATTTATATTATATATAAATATATTCCTATCATAATACATATTTTATAATCTAAATAATTTATATAATATATAAATCATAATTAAAATATTTTATATTTTATATATAGCCAAAAGTTTTCCATGTTTTTCCCTCATTTATAGTATTGGTTTTTATTGGAATCATATTATTGGTGCCAAAACAATGTGGTATTCATATATTCGCCAAAACAGTTTAGCATTAATATTCAACAAATAGTTACCTTAATTGAAATTGCAGCATCTTTTGATGGTTAGAATGTGATCATTGTAGTATTTTTTTAAAAAATGGTACTATTTGATTTTCAAGTCATAATACTTAGTAATTTATGTTTATAAGTAAAAATATTTATGAGTTGATCAGATTAAAAAGATTAATACTTTTAAAACTTTATCCTACGGCTAAATTAATCTATTCTTAAAAATACATTTAGATTCATTTAATTTAAATAATTTCAAAAAATGTTTTATATTATTTTTCTTTATAAAATTAAAATTAAATAAAAATGATTCAATATGAAATATTCTCAGGAGTTAATTTGCATTGGATTTGAAACAAAATTATCCAAGAACTAATTCAATTTAAACTTAATACTTACATAGCAAACAACTCGCTCAACTTGTAGATAAGCCTACATACGAGAAAGTTAAATAGAAAAGAAATATAAGTTGATTCGAATTCCACGCTATATTCCTCCTGCATATCCAATAATATTTGTTACACGAAAGAGCTTCGATTTCGTGAATTTGGTTTCATGAGTAGATCTGTCTATTGACCGAGCAGCTTGTTAGGTTCGACAGGTTTCGTTTGATCAAGTTCAAGCTCGGATATAAGTTTTAATGTTTTAAGATGAGCTGAACCGACTTAATATAGTATTTTTTAAATAAAATAATATATATTTTTTTAAATTTAATTATAAAATTTATAAATATTAATATAAAAATAATTTTTTAATATTACGAGCAGTGATTCGAACCTAAAAGGTTGGCCAAGCCTATCTAAATTCAAGTGTAAGCTTAAAATTTAAAATTTTTTTGAACTATGACGGCCCATAAACACTTTTACGTCAATGTTATCACGAATTTTATCGTAGTTTAATCATAATCACAGAATTTTAACTCTTAACATCTAAATAAATTTCATTTTAATATTTTAATTGAATAATATAATTTTTTATTAATAAATTTTATTTCAGTTTAAATTCAATGGCTGTATTTAAGTTGCATAAAAAATTCAAGAAAAAAAAAGGCCTCCTACAAAATGAGATGAAAACTCTTACATAAAATTTTTATTTCAATTGAATAAAAATCCTTAACCTTTTTCCCAACTAGAAAGATGAATATAGCAATCAACTATCAATTATATAAAAAAAAAAGTATTCAACTGTCATTATTTTGCTAATGGGAGAGGGTATATGTAATACTATTCACAAGTTATTTGAAGAAATCAAGAAATGATTAAAAAATAATTTTTTTAAATAAATTTATTTATGAAATGAGCAGTTCACTTGGCTTGATTTATATTAAGTTAAGTTTTAATATAAATTTTTGTGATTTAATCTGATTTTATTTAAATTATTATTTAAATTTAATTATAAATATTTAAATAAAATATTTTTAATATTATTTTAAGCAATTAAATATTTTTTTCAAGATTTAAATTTGACTAAAAAATTTTTTAGTCGCAAGTCTATCGTATATTTTTAAGTAAAAGTAAACATACTTGCCGGTTAGTCGGTTACCAACCACTGAATAATGAATAAGCCAAGCCAAGCTATCCCAAAGTCGTTGGGCATAGAGGCAAAGGGTTGCTGACCTGTCTAAGCATGGTAGTCGGGTATCCGATCGGTATCAATTATACCTATAGATGCGTAATAATTTTTGAAAAAAATTAAAACGATATTAATATAATATCATTTTAATTTTTGTATCGATTTTATTAATTTGTATTGACTTACTAATTTATGTTGATCTATTCCGATACGTGATGACGTATATTGGTTGATATAAAATTTTAATTTTTTTTAAAAGAGTTTTTCATTTATTTATTCTCTAACCAATTTCTGATTTCTTAGTCAATAATAATATTTTTTTATAATTTCATACAAAAATAAAAATAAATTTATTAAATTAAACTATTAAATCTAACTAATAAGAAGTTATTATAATTTTTTAATATTTTAGATTTATGATTAAAAATTTTAGATATTGAATATTTTTATATTAAAATATAAATATATATGTGTGTAATTTGATATATTTGTATATGTCTATAATATATATTTTATTAAAAATTTTATGAAAATAAATTTTATGAATATGTATGACAAGTATTTAATAAATAATGATAAACTCAAAATCGAATATCAGGACATTAATACCAGTCGTACTAACTTCAAAAGAAATGCAATATGTGCGGCATTGACCTAGTGTAATAAAACCTTAAAACCATTTCAAAGACAGTGGCAGGCAGGCACGCAGGCATGCCAAACATGTCTTAAAACTGGTCAACTTTGACAAAGCTACAAAAGGCAAAAGCCTTAATGACTTTTTATTCCCTTCCTCACCACCCCTCTCTTTGACAGATTGTCGACGTTAAATTAACCAATTACTAGTAATGGTTGTTCAACCAACGATTGGTTTTATTAATAATTGAATTGAAATTTTAGTAATTGATTTTTTACCTTTTTTTTTTGGCAATTAATCATATTGAATTGGAAGAGATGTCAATTAATAGAATCAAAATTATTTAAGTTAATTTGACCAATTGATTGAATTGAGAGAATGACCAAAATCGAATTTTAATTGTTATACAACAATAAATTAAACTACATTTTAAAATTCTAATATTAAATACATATATAAGGTATTTATACTAAGTAAAAAACTTTCGACAATATAAAATTTAAATTATCTAATAAGAATTAAAAATATTATATTATATATAATTCGGTTGGTTAGATTATTTTAATTGAATTATCAATAAACAAACATTTTAAAAATATTCTTCTAATAATAAATAAAATTAAATATTTTTTAATTAATCAATTAATGGAATCAAATTTAATTTTTATCTTTTAATTCTATTAAAAGTGAATAATGAACACTTAATTGAAGAATCCAAGCAATATCTATTATATATAGTTTTATTAATGTTAAACTATTGCATTTTGCAACGAGTCTTTATTTTAATTACTATAGTACTGGAATTAATACAATTATCTGGTTCAAGAGCAGATATAGTTAGAAACCGTTGAATCAATCGCTAAATAATTAGAGATATCGTAATAATTAAACAAAACAACGAGCAAAAGCAGCTCAACAAATCAAACCATCATGTGTCAAACTGTTTAAAATCCATGAATAAAATTAACTATCACAATCACTGTAAAATTTCATTATTAACAATACTGGAAACGTACTTTCCCGGAACACACAGCTCTACCTAAATCACCCAACCCGACATCGGCGCACGTCAGCACAATCTTCTCCGCCACCCTACTCCGATCGCTCACCGCCGCGTTCCTCAAACTTCCCCACCGGCAAAGCCCTTCGCTGCTAATCTCACACATCACCAACTCCTCGGGCTCTTGAGGATTGTATATATACAGAAAATCACCCATCAAACTTATTTTTATTGAAGTTAAACTTGTATGTTCCCCTTTTAGCTTTTCGACCAACTCTTTTGGCATCGCTCCAATTTCTTTACAAATCTCAAACGATTCCCCCTTTAGTTCCCACGCTTTGACATCTTTAACATTCTCGGAGTTTCCAAGTAATCCCACCATTATCAAGCTGTCCCCGAGAATTCCAATCACCGAAAAGAAAATGTTCTGATCATGGCGCAAATCGAACGGTCCAGACCAAATCCTGGAGCTGGGATCGAAAGAATACGTAACACCGGAAGCTTGCTCCATGGCGTACAATTTTTTTGGATTGGCTGCGATAGAGAGCCACATGGAAGCCGCAGAGTCTTTGAGGATTGCCGGCATGGACTCACAGGTGTCCCACCTGCGAGCATCGATGTCGTAGATTTCAACCGAAAGTGGGTCATCCTCGAAATCGCATGTGCCACCAGCGACAACGACGTGGCGGCCAACCATGGCTACGATTGGGTCGGTGCGCCAAACGAGGGGTGGGTCGACGTGGTGCCACGTCAGGTGGAGGGGGTCGAAAGAGAAGGAGAATTTAGAGAGAGAAAGCATGTAGAGGAGGGAGGAGTTGGAGGAGCGGAGAGCTGAGACGTAGTCAATGGGTGAGGCTTGGTTATCGATACGGAGCCAGAGGTTGGAGCGTGGGTCGTAAGCGAGGGCGTTGGTGGTGGTGTAAGGAGGGCGCGAGGCATGAGCGTGGACGATCAGCCAAGGTTTGGGCTGGTTGAAGTGGCGAAGAGAGGAGAAGACGGCGTGGTTCCAAGATTTGGACACGTGGCTGGCTGGGAGTAGATCGATGAGAGGAACATGACAAAGAATGTATTCCAAGACATCTCCGCCAATATCAGCTTCTACTCCTTCCTTTCCTTGTTCGGACATTTGTAATTTGCAATTAGTGAAAGTATTAATTAGTAATCTACTTCGTTGATTTTAGAGGGTAGGGAAAGGCAGGGCAATTTATAAAGGCGTTAGGAGGCTTTGTCGGAAGAAAATAATGGCGTACTGTTGTGTTTTCATTCAAACACAATGATTTTCATGTTTAAATTTTTTATTCGTACACCATATTATTATTTTATTTTGAAGAAAGGTCACTCCATTCGTTATTAATTAAATAAGCTATCAGCAGATAGAGCATAAGAAATGAAATCTGGGTGCTCTTCTGAACAATTCTGGTCGCCCCCACTGTATTCCTATCTCATTCCTTGCTAACAAATGAGTTGCTTCATTATTTCTGCGGCCTATGTGCCACACCAGACATACAGGAAATTGCCTTGTTCTAACCCTTATATCTTCAATCAGTGTTCCTAATGGTGAGAAATATGGGGTCTTTGTCTCGATTTTTTTAAGGGTAAAGTTTATTTTTATCGTGTTTTTCAACCTACATGACACTTAATACTTTCTGCTTTTTTTTTTTAGTACTTAATTTTTATATTTTGGCTTGTTAGATAAAATCGACCAACGTGTTAGGTTTTTACCTAATTGGTAATTTTATACTTAAATTATCCTTGTTCTTCTTATTCTTTTTCATGATTTTATATAGAAACCTTAATCCAAATTAAAGAATAAAATTATCTAAAAAAGTTTATTTTAATAAATAATCAAAACTCAATTTAATTAAAGTCAAAATAAAATTAATTTATAATCCAAAATTTTAAATCCTATTTAAAAATATTTAAATCAAAATTAACACGAGAAGATAAGAGAATTGACTGTTCATAGAACGGAGGAGGATAAGAAAAAAAAATATAAAATCAACTTCTACAATGTTTATATGTATATATGTGTATATATACCTCTTATATATATATATATATATATATATATATATATATATTATATATCTCAAACTTCTATAAAATTTGTCCCCACGCAATCTCATCGCTTAATTTAAAATTGAGATTTCATATGTTAGCGATAATTAAGTTTAACCATAAATTAGGGTTTGATAATTAGCTCGGAGATTAAGTAGTATAATTAAGTAAATTTGACTTTTAACATGATTTTAAGGTTAAAGGGTATCTTTGGAATAAAGGAGAAGGAAAGAGAAAAAAATCTATTAATGTTGATTTATGTTTTTTTTTTATTGTGTTAGAATTTTTATTTTTTTATATTATATTTATATAATGTCTTAATTTATCTCATATTTGAATAGTAATTATTATGTTTTAATTTAGAAAAAAATTTGTATGTATTCATGATATATTTTACATAATTTGACATAATGATTAAATTTAAGAAAAAAATTAGTGTGTTCATGATTGTTTGATTTATTTTTTGTATGTTCAAAGTATTATAAATTTATATAATTTTTTAAATATTAATAATTCTTTTAAATAGATTTTTGACATGTTAACTTACTCATATCATGTTTAATTATTTTTTTATACTGTATTAATATCATATATTATTTTATTCATATTTTTCATAGTTTAGTATAATGATTTGATTTTAAATCTAAATTCATTTACTTAGGAATATGGTTACTACATTTGCCATATATATATATATATATATGAATATAATTACTATAAATATCACACTCAAAACTTTAATATAATTTTATGAAGCAAGGTATATTTTTTATTTTATTTATTTTTAAAGAAAATTGTTTTTGTGTTCTAATTGTGCATACTTATTCTCTGATTAAGCAAATTACTTTTATTTCACATTAAAATTTGCTTTCATGAAGTTTGAATTTACAATTTTTCAATAAAATAATAATTAATTAGTAAAATATTTAAATTCTAAAATTTATTTAAAATAATAAAATTTCAATATAAATAAAATATTAGCTAAATATTATTATAGTATATGTTTTTTTTCATCTATTCTAATTTTTTGATCATCACTTAAATTTAATTCTTAAAATGTAAATATTAGTTTTCAAAATATTCACTCGTATTTTGATGAAATTGGTTAAATTATTCTTACTTTAAGAAAAAGTTTTGAAAAAATACACAAAAAATCTTTAATGTTTTTCAATTATTGAGACATTTTCAAATAATATTTATAATTATTATCTTCATTAATTTTTTATGTATATGAATAAAATTATTAATCCCAAATTTTTAACATTAAAATTTAAGTCATTGAATTTTGAGTTTAAATTAAATTACTATAACAAACAAAGCACCAATTTTTAAAGAAAGGTATAAATATTTAAAATTACCAAATTTAATTTAAAAAATAATAAATTTAATTATTATATGACATGTGACATAAAATTTAAAATTATTTAAATAATGTCAATTAATTAATTAGACTTAACAATTTCGGATATAGCATGATTATAAGACAAGAACATAATATGAAAAAATAATTAAAACATGATACTATATTAAAAATAATATTAACACGAAACTAATAGAAGAACCTGTCGAAATTTAAATAAAATAAATTATTAATATATTAAAATTTATATATTATATATTTTAAATATGATTATAATATAAAAATAACACTAACATAATAATAAATGATATAAAATTAAAAATTATTTAAATTGGGAACATTCCTCCACGTTAGGTCTTTGGATCCAGTAATGTTAGCTTCATCAAAATTTATTTACTTTTTTTTTTCAATTTTATTAGTAGACAATTAAATTATTTTCTTTTCCGGTGTACAAAGAACAATTATTTTCTGTTTTTGCAATGGCATTTACGTTTTTGTCTTTTATTTTTTTTTCGTGATCTTTAGGTGAGATATGTTGGAATTAGAAATGAATTGGCGGCCAAGCCGCCACCTTTCACATCGTTGGTCGTCAATATTTCACATTATATCACCAAAAACGGGTTGTAAGTATAGCGTCATCTTAAACACTACTCTCAACATCGCATGAACAGTCATGTTGAAGAGCAGGGAAATCCATCAATCGAAGAACTGACAAATGGATAATATTTTACCTTTTTTTTTTTTCAAGTTCAAATTAATTTGAATCAAATAGGTAATTCATTCATGGACATATTTAGTTGAATGCTTTCGTTTATGACTACCTATTTTGGCATTGAGGAGAGAAGTCATCTACTTAAGAGAATACTAATTAAGTTTGTGATAATTTTAGGATTGTAGGTAATAAGACTATCAAGTAAATATTAAGTCTTGGAACAACTGAATAAGAATCTTATTGATCAATTAAATCAAACCAATATATATACATATATATATATATATAACCTTGATTTCAATGAAGGCAAGTTGCTTGAGGAAAAGAAAAACTGAAGAAGAGAGCCACCTGCCGCTCAAACCAGTCCAAGCCTATGAGGAGTTCCAAGTAAGGATGGTAAAACTCGAATCGTCTAATAGATTTCAAATTAAAATATTTTTAGTGAAGAGATTTTTTTTTTTGAATAGTGAAGGCGGGATTGGGTGGGTTGAATTTTTTTGTTTAAAACACAGGTATGAAGCATTTGTGATATTTGCTCCATACCACCTCATTCAGTTGATTAAAATTACTACTTTACTTTTAATTATTAAATTTTTTAAAAAAAATAATACGATAATTATATGATAATATATCTTATAATGTATGGTTTATATTTTATTATTTTGTATTTAGACATGCTTAAAAACATCTTTTTCTTTAAAATATGCATTTTATTATTTAACAAAAATATAATAAATAAAAAAAAATCAGATGGAGCGAAGGGAAATCGGATAATAATAAATGTATTCAATATCAATAAAAATAATAATAATATTAAAAATTTAATATCTATGATGTAACCGGATAGGTGATAGAACAGAGCGATTTATCAATAAAACAGAGATGAATTTTGTAGTACCCACTCTCATCCCGCCGAATGAATGGAAGGAAAAAAACAAAAATACCCAGATGCTCTGAAGCAGTAGGGCCCAATTTACTGAACTGAATTACCCGGAGGCCTGACAGCCTAAAAGGCAGTAAGCCCTGCCACCTCATTCTGAAGTGAATAATTTTTTGGTCAGGTTTAGTAGGCTTTTGACAATATAACCTGTTAATGATTCTCGGGTTTTTTTATCCGATTCAACGTAGTTTCGATTATTTGAATAGTATTAAACCACTGAAGTTGTCAGTTCCCAATTGAAGTGACCAATCCAAACTAGTTTTTTATCATTGGCAATGGGAACACGAAAGTTATTCAGATATCATATTATCCTTGTTGTAAGAGGTTTATATTCTAACACATTTGTGTCTTGCTCATAATTTAATGGTATTTACCATTGGTGCAAGGGAGTCAGTTTATGGCATTCATATAGAATTATGAATCAAAACTTTACACCATATCTAGACTCCAGTTAAATAGTAGTAAAATTAACTGAGTTATTATCTGCACATATCAAGCTGATATTCTAAAAAAAAAAAAAAAATTCAAAACGAGACTGGTTTCAAGCTTTGACCATATATATGTGAGAGAGATACCTAGGGGTTACCCTAGCTACTGGTAGGTAGTCATTGTGAGCCATTCCTCTCCTCTAAAAATTTCTGCTCAACAGTTGGGCTTCCAAGAGTTTTTTTTTTTTTTTGGCAGGTAGAATTCAATCAATACAATCTGTGTTGTTTATTTGAAGATGTTCCCAGATTATTTTGCCAAGAGGAAGTGTTACTGAGAAAATTATGACTGATATGATGTTCCAGATAATATTATTTCATTTTCTGTAATACTTTCCAGTGATCTCCACACAAGTTGGGCTTAAGTTAGCTTAGTAAGTTGGCTGCTGTTTCATGATCATATTAAAAGCCATTAAAAAGGAGAGAAAACTCAATGGAAGGATATCTAATTTGACTTACTCAAAAAATATTTTCCCACATAAACAGCGATAAGTAATTGGGTCAACTGATTTTGTACTAAAATATATATTTATACATATATATATATAAATGTAAGTTATATATATATATATATATATTTTGTAGTGTTATCATTTTTCAACTCTTTTGCTTGGTATTATTAACCTTTAAGTGACCCAGTCAATTTTAGCATATTTGATATCATATTCATTCGCATATTTGTACAGCAAAAATGTTGAACAAAAATGTTTTTTTTTCTTAACTTTTTTTTTAAAAATCTGGATCGTATTTAGGATACCCGAAAAAAACATGAGATATGATATACAAATATATATATATATATATACACGAATTGCTAAATCTACAATGAACACTTGTATATCTTTATTGATTTAATTTCATGGAACCCTACTTGCCTTCAGGATTTTATTTCCCATAGGCGGTGCTGAGGGAAGGACATACATGTCTCTTGCCGCAATGTCTAACAGTAAGAATAAACAGCAAAGAACCTCCAATGTCTTTACGAATAAAAAAAAGATTTACTCCGGGGAAAGAATTCTAGCCCTACACACACACACACACACACACACACACATATATATACACGTAACTTGGACAATCTTGGATGTTTAAATTAAAAAATTTTCTGTATTTACCATGTCCAAAGTAGTTTCTATACAAATTCAATCATATATTTGATATAACTGCCTACCATCGCCTTCATAGCTTGCACTTTGATGAATATTTAGTAGCCCACCATAATAAAGGCACTAGATTTTTCCTAATCTTCCTGGAGCTGGTAGCCTGAGGTAGCGGCTGGTATTAACCCCGAATTTCAACACCAACAATCTCTCTTTTTACGTCCTTTTTCGGAAGGACTCGGGGAATAACCTTGACAAAGAAGAGTCCTTGAGTTTAACTATTAAAGCAAAGATGCCATAGCATGGGATGTGCATCAGTCCCACTCCCAAGTACCTGTTCAGTCCGAGATAGCAAACGGAGATGGTAGCACATTAGGAGGACATACCAGTGAGTTAAATGCGGTACTGAGACAATTACCACAAGTTGCTTAGAGGAAATAGCAAAACGAATAAATAAACAGGCGTTGCAAGACAGATACAAACGGCAGAAGGAACTAAAAGTTACACTTGCTTGAGGATGAGACAAGATGTTTCGATTCTATTTCATTCTATTTGGAATATAATAACAACAAATTGGTAACTGGAGTGACTTTAGGATGACACAAGCTGCATACACCTCAAATAAAGCCTATAGGTAAAGCTCTTTTGGACGCTCAGGCTTGTGCAGTGGGAGTGGCTCCCCACCACACTGGATCCTTGACTCCTAAGAACCTAACAACTTCAGAAACAAATCGATGGCTACTAAATCTTTCTGAAATATCTAGAGCCACGATTTCTAAATGTAAGTAAATTCAACCATTCAAAGAATTGCCAGTTCAATTGGTTTCTTAAATACATAAAAATACATACATAGAGTATGTGTGTGTATACGCTTTGTGTACCAAAATATAACTGCAATGATATTTAATAAAAGATTGAATGTGTACCATAACGGAGCATATGACGAAGACAAGTCAAGAAATGGATATGGCCACCTGCAAAGAGACAGGTGCTGCAATATGAGAATAAAGCCTTTGACAGGAGAGAGAGAGAGAGAGAGAGAGAGAATATTTGAACTAGTAGATAAAACCGTAAAAATGGAAATATAATTTTACCAAAGGTTAACACAAGCATGGATGATCCATTGGAAAATAACAAATGTACCCGTCCATAAAATAAAATATCCAATTCGATACAATGGGAACCGCTGCAAGGAAAAGGTGAAATTAGCTTTGTAATGGATTCAGAAGAAACTAGAAAAGAGATGCCACTAAGACTATCAAAAATGAAAAATGTAAACTTACCATGCGATTCAAAATTGTGTCTCCAAGTAGGAAAACAGCATTGGTCGAGTGCATACAGACAAGCAGCTGCAGTTGAAAATGTGGGCATAAATCCCATATATAAGATGTCATACAAATACAAGAAGAGCAATTCAACTCTTCTTACATGAAAAGCTAACCGGCAACAGGTGAAAACACAGCAAAGTGTTTCCATCTTTTGTAGCCTAATTACTTGACAGCAAAACCAACAGATTCAGGCACAGCCAAAGTTGTATGTGTGATGATAGTTGCTAATAAGTGGAGGAATCTAATGACATCTAAGCAAACATTTTGACAAAATTTAGAAGTTACACTCCCATAAGAGTTTTGAGACAGTCAACAACTTCCATGGAGTTCTGTCCTCATCTTGAGAACAAAATTAAATGTTGCCTGCATGTTTTCATTGTAGGTTATCTGCGCACCTTGCATGCATGCACGCACAAGAAGAAGAATGAATGGAAATGAAATAAAGAAGTTGACATCACTAGCCACGACGCTTTTTGATCACCTTCCCAAGTTCTAGTTGCATTTTGGTGGAGATATTTAGGCACAATGGTCAACTTCAGAATTTAATGAACCGCTAAGCCAATCTTTGTTTCAAATTATTTTTCAACTTAAAAGAAAAAATAACAAAAATACAACGTTTCTCAAGTACATTGCCTCCTATATCCAATTGGCTTAGCTAAGATCTCTCCTTCATATCGATACGAGTTACATTTCAGCCAGTAGAGAAAAGGGGTTTAATCATATGCACGGCAAAACATATTCTGACTAAAAAAAGCAGGAAAATCTTGGGAAAACTAGAGTCTGCAGCTTCATACTTACAAAATTCAGACCATAATCTTTAGATGTTAGGAGTGGAAAAAGAATCAGCCAAAATACTGAATCAGTGAGTATTACTGCACCTGCACAAGTCTATCAGGAGACACTAAAATAATAAAAAATCAGATGAAAAGGCAGTTAAAATGTCATACTAATTAGGATAATATCAAGAGCAGAAAGCACTAGAATCATAGAAGTGCAACATTCGAGGTAAAACAAAAATCATACAGTCAATTCACCTAGAATTATTAAACCCTGCGTGACCACGGCAACATAATCATTAGGTTCATCAAAATAACTTCAATCTATGCATCAAAGTTTTTAATCACACTTCCCTCACTTCAATATATACTAGTTAAATCCAAGACTTTGCTATAGAAACAGAAGTACACAAAATATAATGAAGTTATGGCTACCAGTGGAAGACAGAAGGGAAACCAGGAGTCAGAAAACTAAAAATTCAGAAGTTCAATTTTGCACCATCGTGGAAGTTGATTAGGAGAAAACATACCTGATAAATAATTTGAAAGGCATAAGTCCAAGCACCTGCTCTGCGAGGATGATAAGGTGCTCTGTGGGCATCAAAATATTTGGCCTGGTTGGATGCATCTGCAGTTTCTCCAAAAGTGGGAGGTATGTAGGTGCCTTGTTCAGAATCTAAACTTAAATGATCTGTCCTATCACCACCAACTTTTCCCCAATGCTTTTGACATCCATATATGGAGAATGCAGATCCAAACTACAATTGAAGTAGAGAATATTAACAAATTATGAAAGGATATTCTAGCAATCTGAAACTGAGGGAGCGCCATACTTCAAAACGAACACAGAGGTGATAAAATGGTACAGGTGACATACCCCAAAGTATATTGTGACCAGAGTAAATGTCCACCTGCTCAAGAACAAGAAACAAACCAAACATTCAGCAACAATAAAGATCAAAAGGAAAGCTTGTCATACAGATGGTCTTTTGATTGACAATAAATCACATCAAACTATTTTTAAGCCATTCTTTTTCACTCTTTCTCATATTTAGATACTTGAAACCTTCATTCAAACAAGCAGTTCAAATAATTCAAGGCTGTTTGAACCTCTACAAGGTGAACTCTTATTGCAAAAAGTAGACAACATAGAACTTTTATGCATTGTTGAAAACCATGCTCACTATTATCTAAGGGACTACATTGTTAGCTATTTAAGCATGCTCAAACCACAGTGGTTTTTTGGAAGAAAACCTACTCCAGAGAGAAAACTATCTAACAGGAATCATTTTTAGACAATCATCATCTGGCGCGTCCACATTGGTAGAACTAGAATCAATGCAGAATATGTAAAGCAGGAACAATATATAATGCACCAACATCAAATTGTGGACATGCTAGTCGAATTCATTATTCAAGTAAATCATCTTAAATATAACCAAGTTTACTTTTCTATTGAAATATGTGTACGAATAAAGTAAAAGAACAGGTAAACTAAAGAGATATATCTATCACTCACTGAGTATAAAAGTAAAATATGCCAACTCCATCAATGGCGACATTGGCCAGAAGCAATGCCAAAAGCATGATGAAAGCAAACACTCTAAAACTAAGCAGCCAAGCAGGGTGAATGCTTTTGAGACATGTATTCCAAGCTTCATCCTCATATAAAAGCCCTGGAGCTTCCTCCTGATGTTCTGATTTTTTCCGACCTTCAAATTTCCAAATTATAATTGCTGCCACAACCATAAAGGCTATGATGAATAGTGCACAAAGTGAGAACCTCCAATTCAACCAATAACTTAAGGTGGCGGTATCGGCAGTCATGATGGGCTGCCAAGTATGTGTTGAGGATCCTGTTAAGAAACTCAAGAAATTACTCCTATTTGCTCCACTGGTTATCATAATTTCTTCATTCATATTCCAATGCACAATGTTCAGAGAACAAATGAATGCCTCTCAACAAAAAAAAATCAACTTAACAAACTAAAACATGAAAGTTCAAAAAGGGTATTCTTAAAATCAAAATAAGAATTGAAAACCAAACAGCTGAAAGCAATGGAATAATCTATTTAAAGAAACAAAGAAAAAATTTTTGTTTAAAAAAAATGGGGGTACTATTTGATTGCTAGAAAACTTCTCCCACGTTATCAACATCAATCACATATAAATGATAAAAATTCGGGCCAGCGTTATAAAATTTTGCAAGGAATCAACTGGGACGCAGAGGAAGGGAATACTAGAAAAATAAAACAACATAAATACTGAGTAACTAATCAAAAAAGAAAATTTAGAATTAAAAAAAAAAAAAGAAGAAAAACGGAGATTCCTTACTTTAGATGGGTTCTTCCCATAAAGCAATGGATATTGATTACATATAAAAATGGGAAGAAAGAAGGTCGATATCAATGAAAAAGAAAGATGGGTTTTAAGGCACTTACAATTTTAGGAATAAGAATGGTGAGGGGATTTTTATTGAACAGGTGACTCCACGTTGAAAATGGAATATGCTTTGCTTCTTCCTTGTATCGTAGTTTTAATAGAGCAAAAAAATAAAAAACAAAGAAAGCAAAGCAAGGCAGAGTACAATTTACCTTTGTCTGGAGAGAATTAGTTAACGAAGAACCTGGGACAGAGGGCAGGGGCAGGTGGGTAATATAGGACTTTTTTGTTTTTTCTTTGTCATTTTTATTCAAAATTTCAACAGTAACGGCAATGGCGATGGCAGTTGCGCGGCTATTAACGCATTTTCGTTTATTAGGTAGCTTGGTCGTTTATTTTAAGTACTTTTTTATTTTTATTTAGGGAAAAAAACAAAAAATGAAACAGCAGGAGAAGGTGAGGACTTCCTGTCGACCAACAAGATATCTAAAAGAAGTACACGGTTTCCCGGCAGTCAAGTCAACCATAAAGACGAGAGAAATAATAAGTAGACAACTTTAATTCTTTTACCAAAACTACAATTTTCAGAAATTGCCGCATTTGTAAATAACGTATATTTTAAAATATAATAAAAATAAAAAATTAATTATTTATATAATATTCGAGATTTTATTGACGATAGCTTTTTAATTGATTTTTTTTAATTTTAATTCTATTTTTGATGTCTTGATTATGTCATTGTGGTTTGATAGTGTTGTTGGTCTTAGGGTGTAACAAATCGTAGCTTCTTTAATATATTTTTATTATAAATTACTCTAGATTGTATTTAACACATTTTATTTTAAACATATATAAACAATATAAAATAATAAAATAAATAAATAAAAACATAAATATCAGTCATCATATACTTAAGGGGGAAAAAAAAAGCAGTGATGAAAAATGGCCATGTTTACAATTCTGCATGGATATGGACATTTTCCTGAATATTTATCATTCGACTATGTTATTTGGATTCAATGTGAAAGTGGGATACACATATGTATCCAACATGGATATATTTAATTTTTTTATCAAAAGATTCTTGAAAGATCGTATCCCCATATTTATCGAATATAAATGCTTAAAAAAATAAAAAACCAGAACAGCATAGGTATTTGATATATACTTCAAACAATAAATTTGAATTTGTAAGAAATTGAAGGATCCAGATGGCATATACATTTAAATCTACAGCTGTACAATAGGAGAAGAAGCTTTGGTTGAGACAAATTTAAGAGGTTGACACAGACATTTCCATGGCGCCATTTAGAGACATGTGTGATCATACATCTCATTCTACCCAGCCAGTGATGGTGAAAATATTATAAATTCAGTAGAAAATAACTACAGAAATTGCAGCTCAGCAGACTAACCTTTTAACTAATGATCGGCCTTTTTCAACTTCATTTCGATTCCCTTCGGAGCCTTTCTGCTATCTCGTCGACAGGTAATGACCCTAGCGGGATCGATGAATCAGCATCTTCTTCAAACAAGTCAACATCATGATATTCATCATTAATGATGTCATCATCGCTGTAAATATCATTTTCACCACCAAAATCCTCACCGTAAGACCCATCTTCCAAGTCTGCCAGGGAGCTACTACCGGGACCATCTTCAGTGGACAAGACTAATGCTTCACAGGAATGCTCCGTGGCCAGAGACGTGCCATCAAATTCCTCCACCTTTTCAAGAAGGGCATCTGGACCAAGAGCAATCTCTTCCAACAACAACGCCTTGTTCGACTCAATTGCACGCCTCCAAAGGGACATCATTTTTGGGCTAGACACAACCCTTTCAGCATCAGATGCACCACTATCATCGGTAGACTTGGCTGCAATGTATCAACAAACCTCATTAAAAGTCAACATCGGCATTGTTCAAAATAATTCAAAGCTGCAATACAATGGAACATAACACCATTAGTTATGAGATACTATTAACCTTCTCCACATGGTAAAAGATAAATGTATACATCAAACTGAAAATTTAAAAAGAAGATAATTGAGGGAAAAATAAGTAAATTATGCACTTTCTAGGAAAATGCTGCTCTTGCCACATATAATTTGGACCGTTTTACAGCTTTGCCTAATTCTTGGACTATATACACGTAGTTTTCACCTTTTACCCAGAATCCAAACAAATTGTCTGGTTATCAGGTCAAGTAACTGTCCGCTCAACTTGAATGCTTATAGAGCTATGCAGCACTAACTCCTAATGGTCAACAGAAATTTCCTTGAATTTGTTTGAAATGCATAATCATAAAACAGCTTCAAGTGAGTGGCTTCGAATATTCTTTACAAATTGCAGATCCTGCCCGTGACACTGTTTGTGATAGGCCCTGATTGTAAACCTAGTATGTATCCCACCTCAGCATTAGGTAGAAGCCACAATTACAAAATTTCACCCCAATATCGATTTTCTTGCACAAAATAACCAATAGAATCCATTAGGACATTGCAAAAGTTACAAATATCTGGGTCAAAATCCTCACGGTGTCCATCTCACTTATGCTTTCTCAAAAGAAAAATGACATAAAATGTACCCTATGCTCTCTGTAAGGAATACCTGAATAATCTTTACCACTTGAAGCGTCGGCTTTATCAGGAAGGAAAGTTGATGGAGTGTTCCCATACATGGATTTCCAATCTCGTCCCCTCCACATCAAAATTTGTTCATCATCAAAAGACAATAGAACGCAAGGAACCAATTGCTGCCAAATAAAATTAGGTTATAGGACAAAGAGACAGACCAAAATTATTAGAACCCATAAAGAAATTAGAACGACCAAACGATGAAACAGATATTATTCTGGACTCATATCTTGTTTTTACATTTCATGTTCAACTATTGCATTTACAATATTTAACTGATTTGAGAGATAAATATGACTTTGAAAATCTGTATTTGTCAAGCCTTTATAAGTATCATAATATTAAAGATTGTATCTGTTGTTAAGAAAATGGTAGAAGCTTAGAAATCATAGCTTTTTTACAATGACTTGATGAACTTTAAAGATGTATTAGATAAATTCCATGATGACTCGAGGAAAGGAAAAGATGAGATACATGAGGAATTAGAACAAACCGGAAAATCTTCAAAGGCAATAGAAAAGATCTTGTTTAGGAAAAAGTGGAAGATCTTACAATTGTGAACGATTCCCATGCTCTTAGGCCTTAAAGAGTAATCTTGTTTAAGACGGTTTATGCAATGATACGTATGAGGAAGAATTCGTGATTTATTGCCGCTTGATTTGCTTGGATAATGATGTCTCTACAACTTGTAAAACTAAAGTTGTGGCTGTCCAAGAAACAGAAGAGTTTGTTCAAGTGGTTACTGGTGAAAATCCTTCTTCTATTAACTTTGCTATTCCAATAAATGAGATTAATTACTTTGGTATTGATGATAGCTCTTTCATTGACTTCATCACTCCATGTATGCCACAAAATGAGGTGTAAGTTGCTTTGTTGAAGATGTTTATGCCATTCCATTTTTGGTACAAAGAATGTCTAGGATAGGGGAAATGGGTTATTTATGAAATTCAGATTGGACACTGCTGTTTGTGGACTCTGTTGGAAATTTTTTCTGCTTCAATTTTTCAAACCTTGTTGAATTTTTTTTTCCAACCAAGGAGAATGATGGAGAATAGGGATACACTAATAACAGATCAAGTTACTTAGTACTTTATATATTTTATGGGTTTGATTGTAATCTTTATAATTATCAAGGCTATTTTTGAATATTTAGGCTATTTAATATAAATTAGTATTGTACTTATTTCTTAATATTAAGGCTTTAAGTTATAATTGGTACTTTGTGTTTTTTTATTCGGCTTAGGTTCAATCATGAAAACCTACTTCTAATAGTTTTATAAGACTTTGATTATTTAATTATTGAGATTTTTAAATATTTGAGGGGTATGTTACTTGTCCGACATCAGAGGCAAAAAGTTAAAAGTTTTCATGTGGGAAACTGAGCATTCTAAGAGGGGTCATCCCCTCAGTTCAATGAATCTCTGGATCTGAACCAATTAAAGCACTATATCGTATAGCTCCCTTATTCATGCATGATGGTAAAGAAACCACAAATTTGTATATCTAAGTCCACATTGTGTTGTTGTCCAATTTAAACTAAAATAAAAATCACCTTCAAATATGATATCTTAATAATATGTACGAAAGAGCCCGTGACAAACAAGAAATTCAACTTTTACTACTAGAATTGATGAAATAATTTAATTTAATTAAGCTACAATACTAAAATAAGCCGTGTACTTTCCCATATTTACTCAATAAGCCTCTATGGCTCTATCCTTCTATTGTACCCAATCGAGACCAACCAAGCCCTTAAAAGTACTATTTTTGTTTATTTTAGCCTTTATTTTATTTTGCATGAAAACCACTAAAATTCATTTTTTTCTATCGGGATAGTATCTATAAGTCACTATCTTTGCCAAATCAATGCCTATGTGGCAAAATATGAAAATTTATGCAGAGTTGGCAATTTCATGGCAAATAGCATTCCCTTATATAGTGTGCCATATCAACAACCACAAAGCATTTTTTTTTGCTACATATATGCCATGCTGATGTTGACATGGCAAGATAACTAATTTTAACAATTTTCATCCAAATAAGGGTCCAATTAAACACATATAATACTTTCAGGGCACAATTTATCACAATAGAATGATAAATGCTTATTTTCGAAAATAGAAGGGTTTTTTAGTAGTTTAGCATGAAAAATATTTAATTCAAGCAAGTAATAAGTATAAAGCTGTATTTTTATTTCATGAGTCTCTCTTCTAGCATTATCACTATATGTAGTTGTTTATCACAATCTCAAACCTTCTAAAAACCAACTTAAGATCCTTGTTACTATAAATTTTTGCATGAAACCAATGTTAAACTAGTGCCCGGATAAACTTTCTTCAAGTTTTTGTATTCTCTTGGTTTTTGGTTAAATGAATCTTGGTCAAGTCTCCAACAATTTGAAACTGATTTAAGCATTAAAATCAAAACAAATTATAAAGACCATGAAATAGCAAAAGAACGTTACAGACCTTGAGCTTAGCACCTATCTTCTTGTAGTCACTCGCATGCATCCCTTTGCAGTTAATCTTCACCAAAGGGCTTCCTTCAAAAGCATCCCTAACATCTTTCACTAGGGAAGTATACACACCATTTTTTGCTGCAACAAGAACAATAAAGTTACTACTTCTGAAAAAGGCAAATAAATTTTAGTAAAATCTCCCTAAAACGTAAAAACGAAGTAATAAAAGCACAAGATTGCCAGCAATGCGAATCATGAATGAATATTTGTTGATACCTAGTTTACATATGGGCAGAAGAGATTTCCCTTTCTTCCGCAGCTCATCTGCTTCACCTTTTGTCAATCCTTCAGGAGCTTCTTGGATAAGTTTTGGATAGACTGGAGTAGCTGGTTTCCAAAGCATCGCTGGGTACTGTGGACGAGTACGATAGTTGTAATTTCTCCCCCGGAAAAGATAAACAACACCACCAACTCGATGAATGATTTTTCCGCCAGTTTTTTCCTGACATCAAGAATAATATCTTGAGGGATAAGGAAATAAGGGGTCTGTCTATTTTCTCAAGTAAGACATGTCTACTCAAATACAAAAGGCATAGATAATTTTTTTTAATGGGCGCAAGAAAGGGTTGAATAAATATTGCACTTAAAAGCAATGGTTATATATACACATCTCCTAAAAATCATTGGATGCCAACTTACTTCCAGAACTTTTTTTGTTGAAGTGGATACCAAATCTAGGGTAGGAAACAAAAAGAAACAGTAACCATTTCAACTGGCTACCAAAACATGCTTCTCCTTTCACAGCGCAAATCAGTCACAACTACTTTCCCAAAGGAGTGAGAGTGGACAGTGCATCCTCTAGAATCACAGAGAAAGAGATGAATTCAACTTCCAAACCAATTTGTAAATGGTCTTATGCTTCACAGAACTAATGTTTTCTAACCCAGTATGCAAAAAATATTATCTCCATCTGACTCAGAACCTAAATGGAGATGGTTTGAGATTGAAGAAGAAACAAAAAAAAAAGGAAAAAGAGTGAAGGACTTTTACTTACTACTTCCTAATGCTAAAACATTATTACTACGGAACTACGCTAACATTGTCCGTGTTGATTAGACAAAGAGACCACTGGAATGTGACATGCGAGTAATACATAAAAAATTTTTTCTCCAACACGGAGAGATGGAGACTGGCTTAGCTCCATCATTATTACCGAAGTTTAAGACGACCATGCATAAGAACCCAAAGACAATGCTACACTGTTAACAAAAATGCGAAGGGGAAACATGGTTGTGCATCAACATAAACAATCCAAAAGATTCAAAGCAGAAAAGGGAAAAAAAGTGTTAAAAGACAGTTACTTCAATATGACGACAAACATTATCCATGTCCACGGTGGGTACTCCTTTGCATTTAATCTTACAAACACGACGCCGTTTCCAATGCGTGTGTATCAGATCCAACATGTTGTGCGTCAATCCATCCCTCCCTAAGGCCACCAAATCCAAATAAATTAAAAAAAGAAAACACTAATCCAAATTAATTAACACGTCTACAATTGAAAACTCACCGAGATTAACCTGACGATTATCGGATAATAGAGGTTTAACAAGCATCTTAATCTCCCATTTCTTCAACGGCTCCCCTAATATTTCCTCTCTCGTTTTCCCTTCCTTGGGATATTTCCCGAACGGAAACGGTCCTGGCATTTCAACGAATTTCACGCCTTTTTTATCTGGGGGAGGAGGGTTAAACGAATCGAAAAGCGGGATCTTCTTCTTTGACTTTTTCAACGGGGCCTTCCCTGTCCAAGGCCGCGGCATCGTCGGCGGTGCGAAAGGCAAATAAGCCGGCTCTCTAATAGCTATCGGCTCGGCGTTGGGCGTCTCGGAGTAACTGTACTGGAACTCGAAAGGAGCACCGGGGAGCTGATAGGAAACGCCGTTTTCGCCGATAACGACGCATCGATCACCGTCCGATGAGATGACTCCCTTTTTGACGGGCTTGCGGTAGTTGGAGCGGCGGTGAGGGAACGAGAGGGCGGGGTTGGAAGGCGGAAGGTTAGTCTGGGGATTCCGACTGCGGCGAGGAGGATACTTGGGGATGGGGATAGGAGGAGAAGGAGGAGGAGTTGGTGAAGTAGTGTCGTTTTGGGGTGGCTTTGAAGGAAGGGAGGAGAAGAGGTTGAGGCCAGGGAGTGAGGCTAGAATTGGCATTGAAAAAAAACAACTGTTGAATTTGGATTGCCTTGTTTCAGTTCCAAATTCACAAAAGAATAGAGCGAAGAGGATAATTTCTTCTACTTCTTCGGTTTCAAATTGCAAGAGAGTAACAGAGCGAGCCAGCCAGCCAGCCAGAACCGCAAGATTGCACTAGATTTTATTTCCCAGCTTATAAAACAGAAACGACTGCGTTTAAGTAGCGGTTCAAAATCGCCGCCATTTTACTTTTTGCATTAATTTACAATTTCATAAGAATTTTTATACTCGATATACGCATGCTCAGAATATATATTTTACCACACAAGAAAAAATTACATAATATCATTTTATTAATGAATAAATAACAATTTCTATAAGTTCTCAATATTTTCAAATGATTTCTATTCCATGATCCAAGTTTTTCTTTTCTCAAGAGAGTTCATAGTTGTCTTCTATTTTTCTTTTTTTTTTGGTATGAGGAAAGCAACGTTGTAATCATAAAATAGTTGTCTTCTTTTTTGTGCTAATAAAATGCGCAAAAATTTGTTATCATTATTCCTCTCGAAACGGAGAGCATGGGAAAGAATTGGTTTGATGTGAAATAGAAAACAAGTAGATTCGTACTATTTAATTCCTTTCATTGGTCTGGCCTCAAAAGTTCAGACCATGGTCACACATTACACGCAAACAGAGAATCACAGACAAGGACTCGCATAACTGAAACAGAGCATGCATGCAGATGCAGGGTAAGTTCTACATGTTTCCTCAACTGGTCTCTGACTTCTCCAATGCTGCAACAAAATAATGCAAGAGTCGGTGTGAAAGCAATACCCAATAAAACCAGCACTAAAATGCAGATAAACATGAGGAACAGAGAGATTGAAAAAACAAAATTGAGGGCAGGGAAGGGAGACAAAAATGAGTTTACTGTTGTAGTTCAGAAGCTTCTCAATGAGGTCAACATGAGTCATAAGCATTCTCCTACAGCAATACCGAACCAAGCCCAAAGCATCAAGAGCATCTCTGCATGCCAGACAAATCACAACTTATTTCTCAGCAAAACCAGAGTGTTGAAAGTTTGACTACCATTAATCAGCAATAATAAATAAAATGGATTATGGTTCACATCAAATTGCAACAAAATATTATTAAATAAATGTTTCATTGCTTTGATACGTTTGCCCATGTCCATGTCGGCGCTCCAGCTTACATGTTTCCACAAATCTATAACACTAGTCAAAGATGATACTTTTGCATTCAGAGGGAAGAGGAAAAGCATGCAAAACATGTTTTTTAAACATGAAAACTCCATAGGCATTTCCTAAACTTAAATTTCAGAGGACAAAACTTGTAAAGACACTAGAAGTTTCAATGTTTACATTTAGACCTCAAAATTTTCAGTAACGAGTGCTTACCCATGGTTTGTTGATGTTCAATTCAGAAAATGGCACTATTTCAAGTAAGTCCAAGGGCTTGAATAACTTAACAATGTGTTTGCGGAATGAATGGCATAAGATTTCAAGAGGTTGCAAATAGTTAGCCAAAATCAATAAAAGGGAGAAAAAAAAAGGCAATTAGGATCGAATTCGCATTTAGGTAAAACATTTCTTGCTCTACAAATATATCTCTCCAGCTCCAGAACGTTCATCTTCTCTCTATCAATCAAGCACATCATATCCTCCATTGAATTTCCCCATAGCATTGATTCTCAATGAAATATTTCAAGCACCTCTTTTTTCCTTTTTATGACTACAGTCTTGCTTCATAATGTTTCTAATTTTAGGACTTTTGGACCACACAAATCACTAAGAAATCCAATCAGCCAAAAATTTAAAAAGAAAAAAAAGGATAAGAATACCTAAAAAATTAAAGTCTAGTACTTGAAGATATTTATGCAAATAAAAAAAATGTGGCCATAAAGAAGGCTTCTTCATCACATCCACCTAGACTTCCAATGCCTTCAAGGAGCAAATGAATTTCGAGGGAGAGAGGACATCATAGGCCCATGCTTATTCCAGCCCTATGGGTAGCCAGGCACAATGTGAAAAAGCATATAATAGCAAGGGTTAGCAGTTGAAAAAAACTTGGAGAAAGGTTTTCAGTTTTCAGTTTAAGCTCAAAGGCTACTCTCTAGCACATGAATCTTTTGAGCAAGACAAGTAGCTTGTAATTTAGCATACACAATGAGAGTTACTATTCAAACAAGCAGGAGGCTTTTTGACTATTTCACCATAAAGATTATCGTGCAACAGACGTATGACCGATTTCCATTCAAAGAGGATGAACATCTGTTAACAATACGCAACTGAAAGTTTGAGGAAGCAACTCTTGACTAAAAAGGCAGGAATGTTTCCCTATTTTGGTTAAGCAGATACAGAGTAATGCTAGACATGTCAAGAACCCAAATAAGATTACTTAAGTTCTCTTAAAAATATCCTCCAAGCAAAACAAAAAATTTAGAACCTGATATAAGTTACAAACGAAGGAATTCATTCCATACACCAATTATATCGGCCCCCTCCCTGCCCCCTAAAAGGATACCAGTTTTGGGAGATTTGCACAAAAGTATTCATCGCAACAATGCAGTCACTTAACTTCTTCAAAACTAGTAAATAAGAGAGCGAGACTGTTACGAACCCTTCAGTATAGTCGGCCTGGAGAAGATCAAGGTAGGTGTCCCATTTGTTACCAATAACCTACAAATACCCAATCCAAATATGCAAGTTCAAGAGCAACAAATTCCACGAAAGACTTATATCCACTTAAGAAGAAGTAAGAAAATACCTTCCCGCATGTGAAGCAACGAACTGGGATGATCATCTTGTTCAGCTACTTCTTCTTCTTCTTCTTCTTCTTCTGCTCCTTCGTGTTGGTTTTGCGCTTTGCCCTGGCTTAGCTAGTTCCCTCCTCCCCCGCGTTTTTCTTTTCGTCTCCCTTCTTTCGTTCGTTTGCGTTCTCGTGCCCTAGAACGTCCCAACGGGGATTTTAACTTTTTGTAAAAGGCGGCGCCCTTTAACGAGAATACCGTTTCCCTAAAACGACGTCGATTTAAAAGTTGGTTTTTTTGGGTTTAGGGTTTTGGTGAATTTGACTATAGCATATATACCTAGTATTTTTTTAGCACATTGCAAAAATTAGATATGGCACATTAATAAATATAAAAAATAATATAATATAACGGAAATAATATATGTAAATATATTTAATATGATAAAATTTGTAAAAATACATCTAATAATTTAGATTATGGTTATATTTATACAATTGATATAGAAAATCACAAAATATCTATATTATATCAATTATCAATTTTATATAGAATGTAGACAAATCTCCTGACTTCACCAAAAATTTTATAGTTAAAAAAATAAATATTACTTATTTATGTAAGAATTGTTAAGAGATTGACATTTGTACAATAGAGATATTTACAAGATAAATGATTACAAGAATGCGAGCTCAATTCGATACTTAAATCAATAAAAATTTTAGACAATAAAAAGACGAGACATTAACATAGCCAAGTATACAATAAAACATAAGCTTAGGATAAAGTTGTCTTCCTTATGATTGGGCTTTCAATAAGATAACCAATGTGAGCTCATATTTGTAGGCCATCACATATGAATATAATTCTACTAATTAAAGAAAGAAATAAATAAATAGAGAAGATGAAAATTTATAGTTTGCATTACAGATACATTACTTTTGTTCGATAAAATATCAATTCATAACGAAATATGCTAAAACTCATGTAGGTCCCCTTCAAAGCGAGCTTATGTTAATCGGCGGCTCATACTTTGATCGAAATTAGTCTATTAGCATTATGTTATCGATAGAAGTTAATTCTAACATATTTAATAATCTAAATCTAAACGAGCTCGAAATTAACTTTTTAAATTTTAAGTAAAAAATATATCAAAAGATTTATATTATTAAGTTTTCTAAAAGGGATAATTATATTTCTAATCCTAAACATTTATATTTTGTTTTTTAAATTTTGTCTTAGACGTTCAAAATTGTTATTTCAATTGTAAACTTAGTCAAATAACTGTAACATTAGTCTTAACGTTAATTACCAGACAAACTTGTTAACAGAAACGTCATAGAATTGCTGTTATTTTTACGTTACATTCTGTTAGAAAATCCGTTGGGTAATCAAGGTTAAAAACTAATATTATAATCATTTGATAACACTAAGGACTAAAGTAGGAATTTTCATGTGTTTAAGATTGAAAGCATAAAAAATATATATATGTATATATATATATATATATATATATATATATATATATACACACACACACTTAGAACCAAAAGCGTTACCATCCCTTTCTAAAATAGTGGAATAAAATATGCTATGAATGAATACTAATACTTGACGATCCATACAAGAGTATTTACTTTTGACAAGTCTGAACTGGAGGGTTAATTTGACCCCAAAAAAAAAAAACCCTAATTTAATTGGTGGAAAAATGAAAACTTTTTCATTGTATTAAATGCTCTCTGTAACATTAATTACAAATGCTTCGGGTAGAAAGATCTAGCCGTACATTGAACTACCACCTAAGTTTTTTTTCTTCCCTTATTCTGGCAGCCCGAGCCAACCCGTAAGTTTATTTTATTATTTAAAAAAATAAAAAAATTATTTTTATATTTATATATTTGTGATAAAATATAAATAAAACTTATTATTTTATTAAATAAATTAATAGAACTAAATTGAATTAATAAAATTTTTATTTAAATATAATTTAATATAAATCTAATCTGAATGATAAATATATTGTAAGTGGCTGACCGGATTATCCTCGTAATTTTAATTGCAGCATCGACATTTCAGAGCTATGGGCTTTGTATCGAGGTCTGATTCGTGCTTGGCGGAATAGGTTTTGAACTTCAGGAAATGAAGCCGGATTCTTTGAAAACTTTCAACATGATCAAAGAGAGAGTTGATGATAATCATCCCCACAAGGGAACAAAATGCCGCGGAAATGGAGAGAACTTGAGCTTTTATTATTAGCTGACTTTGCAGGGGTTGGCTACTCCATTTATCACAACGTAATATCTGGGCAATTGGGCATTGCTCCTTCCATCATTAAAAAAAAAAAAGTACATGAATCAAAAGATGTTTATGTTGTACCAAGTTTTACAATATACGTCGCGAGTAAACTATAGACGTCATGGGCAGGAAAAAAAAAAAAGTTGGGAGAAGATGAAATTAACACACTTCTCGTATCCAGTCCCCACTCATGTTACCCAAATTTAGCGGTCAGTGTCAGATATGCTTAACCTTTTTTCTAAATTTTTTTATATATTTAAAAATCATACAGTAATATTTATATTCAAATATCTATCTGACATAAATACTAAACACGAATACTTTAAAAAAATAAGAGTCTAGCTAACATGAAGCCCCTATTCCTTCCTAAATATTTCATCAGAGTCTTCTTCTATTGTCCACTCGTGTTTTCTTGGGTACAGGTCCAGCTTGTAGGTGCTCAGTACTTGATTGAATCTAAGGCAATTGGGAAGAAAAGGAAAATATATGTGTATATGTATGTGTGTGTGTGTGTATATATATATATATATATATTACTAAAAAATAAGATGAATTATTTCTCAAAAGGCAACCATGCAGTAGAGAGATTTTTATCACCTTACTGAGATTGTCCCTAGCTATTTTAACTGTCTAATTCATTGACAGGGATGGGAAGTAATCCTGAAAGCAATTCCAAGTGGAAAGATGAACATCAGCAAAGGGCAACGATTTATCAGGCAACTAACAACTAGGTATAAAAGGTCAAAGTTTGAAATAAATAATTAAATAAATAAACAAATAAATAAAGCCCGACTACACTAAAAAAATATTGAATCTGTATAGACTAACCAAAATGAAATTAGAAAAATCTGACAAGTCAAAATATTTAACACAAGGCAAAAAAATCCAACCAGATGAAAAGTTTGGTGTTCAATATAAATTTAAGACTGCCAAATGGAAGTAACACGATAGTATTAATTTATCAAAAGATGTGAGAACGAAAAAGAAAAATAAAATCCCCGCAGAATTAAAGCAGATATTAGGCCTTACTAACAAGCAAATTACTCCAAGGATAAAGAGAATTTTACCTAGCCTTCAAAATGCCAACAAGTTTTAATGGACTAGAGTCTTCAATTGTTGGACAGTTCAATTCAGGACGATGTTTGAAGGGTAAAATGGGGGACACAATTTGGTGACAAACCTCACTCCACGAAGTAAAAAGTTGCATTACACAGAGAATCCAGTCCTTCAGTAAAGCAACCAGGGCATGAATAGCAGGCCACCAAAGAGACAGAAATGGCATGTGATTTAATAACTACAGGCACAAGTAAAGCAAGCAAGGGTGAAAGTGAGAACAATGCAACAGTGACCTGAATAAATATCTAGATTTAGAAATATACCAAACCCAAAAGACATGAATCTTTTTGTCTAATGTATCAAATCTACTCGGTTGTCGTTTCTTTTAATGCAGGTCATTGTGCCAGATGCATAATAGAAGACAATGTACCTACCCAAGAAGGATATGTACTTTGTCCTAATTGAATCAACTGGACCTAACTCAATCAGACTTGGGTTTAGCAACTGAAAGCAAGTTAAGCTGCAGCATATACTCAAAAAGAACATTCATTGACTTAGCCCTAGGACTCACTTAATCTAATGTCTTAACCAACTACAGAGTTACCAAGTAACAACGCCAGTAAACAATAAACTTTTACATGCCAAATTGTAATAAAGAGAAAGGAAGGAAAAAAAAGGTGCTAATGCCCTTTGGTACCTAGGAACCAGTTCAGTTTTATAATCCAATTTCAACCAAGTTAAAGGAGCAAAAGCTGGGGTGATATTGGCAGAGAATATAGAGTAGTTCACACCTTATCAGATGAAACTCTTGTTATTGGAGCATTATTAGTCTGAGACTTGTACTCTACATCTCTAACATCCCTATAGAGAGGAAAAACTATAATTTATATAGATAAAGAATGCAAAAAGCCAACAATGACGAAGATAGCAGTGCAAATTTGAACAGAGTAGTACCTCAGCCTAGAATTCATCTGCTCGGAAAGTGATGAGATGAAGTAGCAAGCAATGGAGCCTCATTGGAAATGAAAAGGTGATGAGCTGAATGCCTTTTGGATCTTTGAGCTGATATCACGATAAAACAACGTAATGCATATGAGAATATATTATCACTACTCGAAAGCAGTTATATTTGAAACATAGAAAGTTTTTTCCTATTCTAAGTAAAAGATAGATACATTAAAAACCATTACGATTCAATCTTGCAAGGGCTTCTTTCCTTCTGCCTTCCAACTTATCCTTGGTGTCATCAAGGCTCTCAAGTTGAAAAGCATATGAGACCTGCAAACGGTTGCCGAAGAAAACAAACTCATCCAATTTTCATTTTGCAGACCTATTTGGTGAAATGAATATTGAAACAAAATAAATAAATTTTCAGTTTTTCATTAATTTGCAGGCTTACTTTCTCACAAAATAGCTTGAAACAGTGTGATAGTAATGAATCTGAAATGTTAGAAAATGATAAAATGTTCAATAACCTGGCATTGCTGATGAGTCGAAATTTGATCCAATAAGCATCGGTAAATTCCTCACAATTTTCTGCATACATCGGTTTACATCTGAGAGGCAAAAAACATAATTGAGCAAAGGCATCATCAAAAATTTCAAACCGAGGGTTAAAAAGGAAAAAGGAGATATAACTTACTTACTCTTCACTGTCTCCATAAGTAGCGAAGACTTTCAACAAATCATAGCCACATCCCAGCGCGGGAACGTTCCTCACAATCAAATATCTTTCAACCAACAATTAAAAAAAAATAGTAAATATACAAAATATCGGATAAATTTCTGTTTCTAGGAAGCTAGTTGTCTACTTCAATCCTTTTCAATTTTAGGGCATTTTGATGATTCGATGATTCAAGTAAAACAACTTCAAAAATTCTTTAAATAAATGAGTAAAAATGCCGACGAAACAGTTGGTAAATTAGATAATTGAGAGAAATTTACCTGGATTCATCGCAGACCGTATAGACGCGAACAGCCAGGGGATCCTCTATGTAACGAGGCATGCTGAAAATTGTTAGCTTTTTACCTCCAAAACACACCGCCGCGCCCAACGCAACTAATATTTTCCACCATTATTTTTTTTTTTTTCCTCTTAGGCTTTGGTAGAATTTTGAAAAAATAAAAAGAAAAAAAATATTTTTTTATTAGTGAGCTCGGTTAAAAATGTAGAAAAGTGCAAAAAATGGTTTTTCTTTCATTGCTTAATACGATTCAAAAATGAGACAAAAATATAAAAATTAAATTATTTTACTATTATACCTATTAAAAATTAAAATCAAAAAATAAAATTTAAATTAATAATAATTTTGTAAATATATCCACGTAACACACATAACTCTCATTTTATTCTTTTAATTTAAAGTAATTTATTTTTATTGATAGATATAAAAAATAATAATATTTTTAATTTTTTTTTCTCTCACTTTTATTTCCAATAAAACATGTCAACAGTTTTTTTTTAATTTTTCTATCCTCATTTATTTATTATTTCACTTTTTCGCACAATTAAGTATACTTTTAGAGTCTTTTCCTAAAAAAAAAAACATAATTATATAAATGTTCTTTGTACTATATTTTTTTAATTAAGTATTTGATGAAAATTTTAACCCACATAGGTACTTGTATTATAATTTCGTTAAATACATAGGTACTCTGCATTAATATCGTTAAATAAATGTTAAAGTTGCTTTTAACTTCTAATTCGATTATAATGAGTGGCATTTTTTTACCATATTTCATGATTTTCTTATATGTTAAATGCTACATCAATATTTATTTAACGTCATTTGTGCTAAGTACTTATGTGTTTGATTATTTGACCAAAATTTTTTTTAAGTACTCAATCGAAGAAAATGATAATTTATTGTTATTTTATGCAATTAACTCTAAAAAAGACATAATATAATAGCTATTTATGTAATCATCTTCAAAAAATTTTATCTATTTATTGTTATTTGATTACAAAATTCAGATTCGCTTCAAGGCCTAAAATTACCCACATTAGCCCGTTCAATTCTTAATCCAAGTAAGATTATATGACATGCTACTACTTTTACGGATTTATCAATTTAGTCTTTGATTAAATATTTTATTTTGTTCAATTCAATTTAATTTTTTACAAGTTAGATCCAGTTACATGTGATTCATTAAGTTGCTTAATATATTTGCCAATAAATATTAACTTTTTAATTTTTTATTTAAATTGGATTAGATGAATTATACAATTTTAGTCCATCGTAATTTTCTAATTATAATTAATCAATTTCATAATTATAGATCATGATTTTTATTCAGTAACTAGTCACGATGAGCTTGAGGAAATGGTCTACATGCCTCAACGAAAAGGTTTCAAAAGTGTTTGGTAAGGAATATCATGTTTTGCTGTTATTAGAAGTGGATTGGAAACAATCACCTGGTCATTGATATAAAACAGTTCGACAGCTTTTATGATCGATCATGGTTACATTATGCATGATTTATGATGACAAATCATCAATTCTCCAAAAAAATTATCAAGTCTTTATAAAGTAAGCTAAGTCAATGCGATGTCGAATAAGTCAATAATTCGATATTCATATATCAACATATTTAATAGTAGAAAATTAAATTTGTTACAATTGGATCAAAATTTCAAGTCCGCAAAAAGATAACAGCGTAAATATTGAAATCATTGTATGAGGCTAAGCTCGTATTTTGATCTAAATTACAAGGAATGATAATGTAATTTGGACTTCAATTAGAAAAATCAAGAACTTTCTTAAATATAAATTAATTTTAAAAAAACAAAACATATATATAATGTTAATATTATTTAATAATTAAAAAAATATTAAAATTGATATATAAAGTTGAGTCTCTAGTTTTCTGTTTCTATCTTCTAATTCATGAAAATATATGTATATCATGGGCTTCTGGGCCTAATGGCATGGTCCGTCTGGCCATCAAAAGAGGCTTATCAGAAAAAGGCCCCAAAAATCTTACGCCAATAATTGGTTGCTGCGTTCTGGACACTGACACGTCGGTCGCCTAAGGTAACACGAAAAAGAAAGTAGTTTGACTGTTGGCTTATGAAATGATGTACCTCGCAGAAAAACACATATCTGAGTTGTGTCCGTATCCAGCTTTTTGGTTTTTTCAACCTCTAATCCTAGGCATTTAGGAACGATCAAACCTCGCGACACTTGCGTAACAAAGTTAATCAAACAAAGCTTCATCTGCTTTTTTTTGTGAAGGTACCGATTAATTCAACGCCCGAGAAAGTTTCATTCTGATAGACAACCTTTTTCTATTACCAGGTAATTTTCGAGCCTTCCCCTGTCTCAGGGTTTTTGTATATTGGATTGCTTTCAACTTCTGCGGGCTTTTGTTCTCTTGATGATTATAAAAAGAAACAAAAAAAAAAAAGAAAAAAAACCCAAGTCTTTATAATCTGTTCTGGGATTTTTGTGTTTGTTTTAGTTTTGTTGCTTTTCGACGATATGCTTTTTGTTAATTCAATCTGGTTCTGGGTTTCGCTTTTTAGGGAAAATTTTGTTCTTTTTCCTTTCTAGTTTGTGACTGTCAATTCTTTTTATTTTATTTTGTCTATGTATTCTTTTCTTATTGCAGTTAACTTTATCTGATTGATTTACCACTTTTTCACTAATGTTTTCGCTTTTTTGGGATAAAGAACAAGAATATTATGGCTCCTTTAAAGTCCTGGTTTCATCGAACATTCTGTCAAGTGAACTACACACCAAACATCAGATTACTTTTCCCTTAGAACGGAATTGGAATCGATTATTCTGTCTTTCTATTTGGATCAAAATGTCTTTGATTCTATTCCCGTAGCGCTCGCAAACATGGGGGTTTTGTTCTCTTGTCTAGCGGTTTATGTTGCATACTTTAGGACCAAATTCTTATAATTTCTTTTAATTTTCTTAATGGCCTGCGTGAGCATTTATCTTGTTGCTTGTTGTTGGTTTTTTCCCCCTTCCCTCCTAAAAAATGTTACCATTGATGGAAGATTTTGCTGTTGTGTCAAGATGACTATCTGATTGTGCCGGTTTATTGGTCGTGTTTGGTGTTTCATAAAGGTAGGGGATTGGTGAATAGACGGGCATTGCCGATATTTTTAACTGAAAATTGGGAATTGCATCGGTGTCCAGGACGAGGAGATGGGATCTGAAGGACCAAAGGCTGTAACTATTCATGTAACTGGATTTAAGAAGTTTCAAGGGGTTGCCGAAAATCCAACAGAAACTATAGTTAAAAACTTGATGAGTTTTGTTCAAAGTAAAGGGTTGTTGCCTGCTGGTGTTACATTAGGGAGTTGCACCGTTCTTGAGACTGCAGGCGAAGGTGCTATTCCTGTGCTTTACAAGGTCTTGGAATCAGGCATCTCAGGAATTGATACAAAAAATGAACATGTTATATGGGTCAGTTTGGATCATTCAGCTTTATCTGTCTTTAAATTCATTCATGTCTTGCTGATTTTCCTGTTTTTCAGAAATTCACATACTTGAAGTTAACTAATCCTACCTACTGACATTTGCCAATTTTGATTGTGTATATAGTTGTTTGTTGATATTGGTGCTACTGGCAACTTGTCAGTTATCAGTTTAATATAGTAACCCAAGTAGTCTTAAGATGCCGTCTTGAAAACTAATTGTAAAACTTTTCGAACTGAAATTTCAGTTACGGCCTATGTGTGTGTGTGTGTGTGTGTGTATATATAAAATGTCTTGCTTCCTCCTGCGTCCAATGCCAACTTAAACTATGACGGAATATGTTTGGTTGTCCCCTTTACTCCTTTTTCATTTTATATTTCTTCATTTTCCCATTTTATTTTGCTTTGAATGCTCTTTGCAGTTAATTAAAATGGTTTGAGATCATAACCATCCAGTGAACTCTGGCTGGGGAAAGATACATAGGACATATACCGAGTACATGCTCTTGATAGTATCAACTGTCAGATGTTTTCGGAAATGACATTTGTTGATCTAATAGACCGCAATTTATTGTTTCTTTAGCTTCACTTGGGGGTTAACAGTGGAGCACAAAAATTTGCCCTTGAAAAGCAGGCTGTCAATGAAGCTACTTTCCTTTGTCCAGATGAGCTAGGATGGCAACCTCAGGTGGATGCACTTCTTTTAATCCTAACGAATGTTCTCTATTATTCCGCTAATATCTATATTCTTGTGTTTATTATTTCCTTGAACTTTTATTCGCAAAGTCCATCTATGGTCCTTTTTTGTCTTGGAAGTCTGTTTTGTACTTAATTTCCCCTTTGATGTCTCCAGCAACTCCCAATTTTTGCAGACGATGGAAGAATTTCCCGGAAACGTGAGGTACTTCGTGATCTTTTTTGATATATTGTTTAGATTATTATGTTTTAGTCCTTATACACCACTATATCAAAACCTATCTCGTGGCTATTGTCACCATGTATTACTTCCGGAAGTAGTCATGCATCCCTACATGTCATTTAGTTTGTTGCTTTTCTTTGTCGCATCTTAGATATCAGCTGTCCCTTTACCCTTTCATCCGATAAAAGGAAACTTTGTGTTAACATAGTGAATCTTTTGGTTGTTGAAGACGACTTGTTCTATTGAAGCAATCCTCAAGTTCTTAAAGAACAAGGGCTATGAAGCGACAATATCCAATGATGCAGGCCGTTTCGTATGCAATTATGTCTACTATCACTCTCTCAGGTTCGCCGAACAGAAGGGTCTCAAATCTCTATTCGTTCACGTTCCCCTGTTCTCAAGAACTAACGAAGAAACGCAGATGCAATTTGTAGCTTCTCTTTTGGAGGCCATTGCATCAACCTGCTAATATTAAGCGATTCGTGGTGTATGCGTACCTCCGATTTTGAACCTGAAGCTTTTCTGCAAGGCAAACGATATGATTAAGCTATATTAATGTACACAATTCTCTTAAACTATACAAATGATGAGACTTGGAATTTCCTTTTCCAATCCATCTTTGCAATTACTGCACCTTTGTATTTCTTTCATGAACTCTATTTGTTAAGTGGGTTTTCTGCAATGAAATTGTTTCATTGAACTTTAAAGATTGGAAAAGCAGCAGATGTTATAATGGGCAAGAGGACATTTCTTCTTGAATCATGATTTTGGGTTGTTCGTTTTGATGTTATGTGCTTTTGGACGTTTACTACAAGCAAAGGACAAGATCCTTACTTTTCTTTGTCACTGTTAGCCTGATCCTAAAGCAAAGTTGCAATCCAATCCATCGATAGGATTCAAAGTTAAGTGGCGTATACGTTATCTCTTGTATCTCGGCATATCCCGTTAACCGACAGACTAAATAAATAGGAAAACGACATGGACATCCAAAAAAATGTTGGTTCAACGGGTACGGTTCGTTCAACTTTCCTGACCTGCTGTGACTCTTCCATGATATTCTGATTCTTATTTTGTTAGTAGAAGCCAAATTTTCTTCGGCGGTGGCAACGTGTTCGAAACGCTACACGATCAATGTGGAGAAGTAGATATTTGTCTGTAGTTCGTCGGTTGACAATCTTAGCAACATCGAATTACAAGGCCTTTACATCGTACTGTGATCTAAACCCTCGTCTGGGTGTTTACCACAATAACGAAACAATTAATTATTTAATCAAATCCAGGCGTTTAAAAGATGCCCAAAACCTTTTTGACCAAATGTCTACAAGAGATAGCATTACATATAACTTGCTAATTTCTGGGCACGGCCGATATGGGAATCCAAAGCAAGCTCTGTATCTTTATCAGGACATGGTTTCACAAGGAATCAAAGAAACCGGTCCTACATTTTCTTCTGTGATTACTGTTTGTGGGAATGGAGGGTTTTATAGAGAAGGTATTCAAGTTCATGGCAGGGTGATTTTACGAGGGTTTGGATTGAATTTGTTTAGTGGCAGCTCACTTGTGAATCTTTATCTGCATATGGGACTTGATAATGTGGCTTTGAAGTTGTTTGATCAATTGCCTGAGCGGAATTTAGCTGCATGGAATTTGATGTTAAACGGGTTCTTGGAGCTTGGTAAAATAGAGGAATTATTTGGGTTGCACGGCCAAATGGAATGGGAGGGTGTCAAGCCAAATGGACTTAGTTTTTGCTATTTGATTCGTGCTTGTTGTAATGGGAGGTTTGTTGATGAAGGAAAGCAGCTACATTGCCAAGTGATTAAGGCTGGATGGGTGGAATGCAATGTTTTTGTTCCCAATGCTTTGGTGGACTTTTATTCTGCTTGTGGGAATTTCATTGGTGCTAGGAAAGCGTTTTCGTTAATTCCGGTTGAAGATGTGATATCATGGAACTCAATCATTTCTGTATATGCGGAGAATGATTTGTTGTGTGATGCTATCGAATTATTTAGTAGAATGCATTTCTGGGATAAAAAACCTTCAATTCGTTCCTTTTTGGGGCTCTTGAATTTATCCAGTAGAAGAGGGGATATTCTTTTAGGGAGGCAAATTCACTGTTTTATAAAAAAACTAGGTTTTCATTCAGGGAGTGTTCATATTCAGTCAGCGTTAATTGATATGTACGGGAAGTGTGGTGACGTTGAAAGCTCTCTATCTGTATATGAAAGTGCTTCTAAGAGAACTTTGGAGTGTTCCAACTCTTTAATGACCTCCTTGTTACACTGTGGTATCACTAAAGATGTGTTTGAGATGTTTGGTCTGATGGTTGATGAAGGAATTAGGATTGATGAGGTTACTCTTTCTTCAATGCTAAAAACATTATCGCTGTCTACTTGGTCGAGTTTGGACAGCTGCAGACAGTTGCACTGTTGTGCTATAAAATCCGGTTATGAGTCTGATATTGCAGTTTCATGTTCTCTCATTGATGTGTATTCAAGATGTGGGCATATTGAACTCGCTTGCCAGGTTTTTGGAAGGCTTCCTTCACCAAATATCTTCTGCTTCACATCTATAATCAATGGATATGCTCGAAATGGTATGGGCAGTGAAAGTGTCAGCCTGTTGGAAGCAATGATCCAGAAGGGCCTGATACCTGATAAGGTGACATTTTTATGTGTATTAAGTGGATGCAACCATGCAGGGTTAGTTGAAGAAGGAAAGTTCGTGTTTAACTTAATGAAATCTTATTATGGCATTTGTCCAGAACGGCAGCATTTTTCGTGCATGATAGATCTTTTAGGCCGTGCAGGTCTGGTGGGTGAAGCTGAGGCTTTGCTGCAACAGGCACCAGGAGGGGGTGATTCTGTAATGTGGAGCTCATTGCTACGGAGTTGTAGGGTCCACAATAATGAAATAGTTGGTAAAAGAGCAGCAGAAGTCTTAATGGAGCTCGGGAAGGAGGATTTTGCCATTTTTTTGCAGGTGTCAAATTTTTATTCTGAAGTTGGGGAATTTGAAGCCTCATTGCAAGTTAGAGAGATTGCTATGGCTAGAAAGGTGATGACGGAGATTGGTCACAGTTTAATTGAGGTGAAGACTTACGGTTAACATTCATTTCTTATACTGATAAAACTTTACGGTTCATGGCCATCCAGAAGAGAACTTTGGAACAATACTTGCTCCTCTTTTCCAGCTTTATTTCCATAAAACTGAAGTCTGTTTGTGCAGTCTGCATCTTCGTCTTAAATTCTCTAAAGAGCAGTTACTTTAGCTTGAAGCCCTTGGCTTGTAACAGGAAAAAGACCTGTTTCCCCTCGATTCGCAAAATCAAAGTTCTTTTTTAGGTATTTATTACCCTATTTCATGCTAGAGTTTATCCATGCATGCATGCTGTTTTAATTTTTCAATTTATAAATTGAGTTTACTGAATATATATATATATATATATATTATATGTACTTTGTTGATCCATTTATCCACTTCCTTGAGAGGTAGAGTAAGAGAGATTATACAGAATCCATGACCATTTTGATTGGTGAATATTTGCCTACTGGTTGAAGAGTAAAGCAAACAACTTAAAAAAAATATTTGCCCTTGAACTTTAAGCGTGGGCATGTAGAAAATATAGCACCTTCATCTACTTTTAAGCAAAGACACAGCTCACAAAACCGTTCATTTCCAAAACTAATCTGCACATATAAATTAAACCATTATCTTATTTGATTTATACAATTCAATCAATCTTCCAAAGAGACAAAAGCGTACAAATCATGGATAAATTGTCCCTGGTTTCCTTCCTTGTTTTGCTGATAGCAGCATATGGAGTTGCAGGAAACATGTTATATGACAACTTTAACATACTTGGAGAGCTTGAAGCCCTCAACGTAGCAGAAGAAGATGCGGAACTTTTTGAGGTCCCATCTTGGACAAGTGAACGTGGTAGCAAGGTTCTTGTAAATGTGGAGAGCTTTGGTGCAGTTGGAGATGGGGCTTCTGATGACACCCAGGTGCATCCTTGAGTTTTTTTCTTTTTAATCCCCTGCAAATTACCTTGATGGTTCTTTTAAGACATGTTGAAATTAGATGTTCTAGTGATAAAGACTCTGCTAGGCAGCAATTGGCAGCCTTTCTTTGCGTGGGTGTTCTCACACATGACCCTTCTCAAGGATTAGGAAAACAGTTTGCTGTGAATATTGTTTTTTCACTAACTTACACATTTGATCTGATCTGGAAATTGAAAATTTTTATGTATTACTGTTTGACCAGGTATGTTTTCATTGTCATCAAAGCAAGCTAATTTCTTATTTGATACATTGGCATTTTGTCTTTCTGCAATATTTTCGTCATCAGGCTTTTAGAAAAGCATGGGACACAGCGTGCTCTACTCCAAAATCTGTTTTCTTGGTACCTCCTGGACGCCGTTACTTGGTTAATGCTACGAAGTTTAAGGGGCCATGTGTGGATAGGTTGGTTGTTCAGGTAATATCAATGCACATCAACTTGAACTCATGGAAATAACATCTCCATTATCTTATATTTATGTTACAGACTAAATGATTACAAATATTAATTGCATGTTGATCTTGATTTAACTTTATTTGGTGTAATTTTTTTCAATTTGCTATTATGTCATAATCATTATTGTTATTATTCAGATTGATGGAACAATAGTAGCACCGGATGAACCTGAGAACTGGGACCCAAATCTTCCACGACTCTGGCTAGATTTTTCCAAGCTGCAGGGAGTTGTTTTCCAAGGAAATGGAGTTATTGATGGCTCTGGCAGCAAATGGTGGGAATCTTCTTGCAAAAAGAACAAGTCAAATGTAATTCCTTAGGATTCTCTTTACAAATTCTTTCATGCTCGAGTTACAAGTCGAACAAATAGATTGTAACGTATTTTTCTTCTGTTTGCTTTTACTTCGGCAGCCTTGCAGAGGGGCACCAACTGTAAGAATCTTTCTCCGCAACTATACTAGCCATGATTCCAATAAGCGGCATGCTAAAATTGTGCCTGTGAACTACCAAATGCATCTCAAATTCGATTTTAACATATGATTTGCAGGCACTGACTATAGATTCAAGCTCATCTATTAAGGTAAAGGGCCTTACTATTCAGAACAGCCAACAGATGAATTTCGTCATTTCCAAGTGCGAATCTGTTCGAGTGTCTCAAGTACGAATCTCGTGTCCAGGAGACAGTCCAAACACTGATGGGATCCACATCACTGGGTCAACTAATGTTGTTCTTCAAGACTCCAAAATAGGAACAGGTTCTTAAACCTTGTCTTTCATCTTTCCTTGCATCTGTTTTGTTGGGCAGAAGATAAGAACACCCTAAATGAAACTGAAAGAATACCTTATAGGAATGATACTAAAAATTATTACATGTGTGCATTTTGACTGGTTAATTATGGTGGCTGTGCATATGAAATTCAGGGGATGATTGCATCTCAATTGTTAATGCTTCATCTGCTATCAAGATGAAGAGGATATATTGTGGACCGGGACATGGAGTCAGGTGTGTTCCAAACTTCCAGTTAGAGTCTATAAACAGCAGATTATTTCCTAATCTACCCGAGAGACATGGTGTTTTGTTACCATTCCATCCCCTACCGTGTAAACTGATTGTTATATATTTACTTCTTTTTTCTGTCTTTTATGCGAAATTTGGCGACTTAGCATTGGAAGTCTTGGGAAAGATAACTCAACAGCCATCGTCACAAAGGTGGTATTGGATACAGCATTCCTCAAGGAGACTACAAATGGTGTCAGGATTAAGACTTGGCAGGTATTGCGATGACATATCTTTTAAACCTAGCACCATGTATCAATAAGAATACGCATTTAGCCAGTATCAAGAAAGTAGAAAGTATAAAGTAAAAGACTATATGGGGGCTTCGGTTGACAACATACCTGAAAAATCAAGACTATAGCACACTTAACATTTAGAAGCTGTTTCTAAGTAAGATATGAAGCCTGAAATTTTCTTCTTCCGTAGGGAGGAAGAGGGAAATGGGTGGTGGATTCTATAAATGACTTTTTCTTTTCCCGGAATATGTCAATACACAATTTAACTTTTTAGTTTCTATTCTAAAATTTTCAATGGACAATTTGCGTTTAGAGCCACTCAGATTCATCTCTTTGAGAATGACATGTATATTCTTGTGATTCTTTGATAAAAGGGCGGTTCCGGTTATGTTCGTGGGGTGCGTTTCGAAAATGTGAGGATGGAAGATGTTGCCAACCCCATCATTATTGATCAATTCTATTGTGATTCGCCAACAACCTGCCAAAACCAGGTGCATGTTATCCAAGTTCTTTTCTGTCATATCTGAATTTCTCACCATCTGTCATTATATCGAATTAGAATCCTGATTCATGCGGGAGTCTCTCAGCCAATGAGAACACTGATCACATGAAAATTCTCGTTCTTGTTTTTTATTTTGTTAGACATCAGCGGTACAAATAAGCCAGATTATGTACCGAAACATTAGTGGGACAACAAAAAGCAAGGAAGCAATGAAGTTCGCCTGCAGTGATACTACTCCCTGTAGCAATATAGTCCTAAGCAATATAAACTTAGAGAAGGAAGATGGCACGGCGGAGACGTACTGCAACTCTGCTCAAGGCTTTGGCTATGGGGTCGTGCATCCTTCAGCGGACTGCCTAAGTTCCCACGACAAAGGCTACATTCTCAATGATCAGGAAGAGAAAGCTGAGCTTGCGGAACCCGCCGGAGATCGTATTGTTCACACTGAACTCTAAGCTCCCCATAGGCATATCAATAACAACGTTATGGTATTACTACAAAAGAGTAACTTAACTAGAGAAGCAGAGGTCCGAGAGGATGTTTGAGGCATAAGTTAATTTTTTATGGGAAATTGCGGACGTCATCGATGTTATGCACAAACTGCGCTGAAACTAATCCAGGCAACAGCAAGGATATGTGAAATGCAGTTCATATACCTAGTAATATTGAAGAAGAAAAAAAATCGATTTAATGAGATTATGTACTAAAGTTTTAAAATTTTTTACATATTGATATGAAAGTGCAATAGCACTCTTTCAAGGGAGTCCATTTCGTAATTTGCAACTTATGTTACTTGGATTTAGTAAGTGTTAGATACGAGGTTATATATATATATATATATATATACTCAGTTTTTTTAATTTTTATTACATAGTTGGAGAGTTCAACAAAAATAAAGATTTCAGATAATATACTTCAAGAAAAATGAAAAATAAAAAATTAAGAAAACAAAAAAATAAGAATTCAGTAAGTGTTGGATACGAGTTTAAGTCCGATATATATATACTCAGCATTTTAAATTTCTACTATATAGTTGGAGAATTAGATTTCCATACCTATTTTTGACAAAAATAAAGATTTCAGATAAAGTACTTTAAAAAAAATTAAGAAAAATAAAAAATTAAGAAAAAAGAAGAAATAAACAGCTGAAGGAAACTCCAAAAGATAATCCATGCCTTAACATAAAACAAAGCTGTTAAGATCAATATTCTACTCTTGTTCTTGTCCAGAATTAAACTGGTCACTCCATTATTCTTTTCACTTTATTTTTCATCCAGACTCTTCTAACATTTTCAGCTTTCTCATCTCCTTAGTCCTTGCAAAGGGTATATTAATATTTATATAAATATATACGTGACCTGTAAGTGTTACATAGCCCTACAACCATTATGTTTGATAAGCCAGTTTCGAGGTGGGAAAAATGCATCAGCAAGAATGATGTGGCTCTCGAAAGATCGATTTGAGTGCTTCAAATAGATGAAAATGCAAGGACAATCAGGGACCACTGACATACAGATTGATTCATTGTTCTTATATGAAAGATTTAACCCAGAATCAGAACCAAACAATTAAAAAAAAAAAAACATTACTCTTTTTCGTGATGAATTAAATACAGGCATAAAAAAAGGGAAAGAAAGAAGAAAATGGAAAGTTGGTTGGCTTGAAGAACCACCAACTTATGAAAAAGAAAAAGGAAGATTGGGTTTCAGCTTTCCTCTGTTTGGCAATGGTCACAAGTGTGTGACCTGTGGTGTAATAAAAACAAAATGTGGTCCCATGACTGACTCCATGGCCATGGGGGCACAGATAAAAGAAACAAAAAACTTATATTTTAAAACAACATTGATTTTGATTTTTCAATCTTGTTTGTGTGATGCACAACTGTTTTTCTATGACTATATCTATCTTACAAGACAAGAGAAGCAACAGATAATAATAATAATAATATTTTGCTGAAGCTGTCACCATTTCAATATTTATCAAACCCAATACTCTCTAATTTTTTGTTTCAGAGAAGTAATCCAAAGATAGAAAAAGGTTGCAGATAAAGATGTTTATGGCTGGGACGTAACTTGAAAATTTTTTATTTTTTTACCCAAGTTCAATTCAATTGAAAAATCTATTTTATTATTTAAAATAATATTAAAAAAATTATATTTATATAAATATTTAAAAATAAATTTAAATAAAAATAATTTTATTATTTAAATAGTAATTATTTGATTTTAATTAAAAAAGTTTATATTCAAATCTAATCCAATATACCCACCTGACTCATAAAAAGATAAAATTAAAGATGTTAGAATCCTAATACCATGTTTACTGAACATAGCATCTGAAAAATAACTACGTAAAGTTATTTGTTAGTTATCTATCAATGGTCCAATATTTTTAGCATCGGACTGGAATTAACAACGATGGATTTTTCAAAATTGAGACAGACAAAAGCGAAAATTCCCCCCAAGTAAAATATGTCCATGGTAGCAAGCAGGCCTCCCCCCTCCCCCCCTGCACAGACTTCTCAAATTCCTCTTTTTTTTTGGGGGGGGGGGGAGAGGAACATCTGGCTGCATTTGTCTTCGATCTGATCTGATCTGATCTGATCTTTGTCTAATGGATCTCAGGGAACGAATTTATCTTGAATGCAAAAACTATGTTTGTTGGCTTCTGTCTCTCTGACATTATAATATTCCATTATTTATGATCTCTGAACTGTGAGCAGCCAATGAAAAGTGCTCCACTGGGCTAATAAGTCACGAGAGGCTGCTTCCACACTTTCCTTCTCTTTTCAACCTTACATTTAAGGTCACGCATAGAAGTTTGATGATTTATTTTAAGGGTCACAATTACAACTCATGCTGATTCATGTGTCCATTCTTACTTATATACAATATCTTTGTGCTTTCTGTTCTGAGAGCTCAAGAATAGAGGGTCAAGTTTCTGATCTTTTTTAATATATTATATGACTCCATTATATTTAACTTTAAATCTGTTTTAATACTTTTTTACTACGAGATAAGTTACCTTATGTACCAAGTGATTTTCGGATGAACTGTCATTTTAATACGGCCTTATGATTATATTATACCAATGTTGGGTGGTGGATATTGGTACCAAATGTACATTAAAGCAAAGCAAGAAAAAAAAAAATGGGGAATGGTGGGTGAAGGCAAAGGGGTCCCAAATCTCGACAAGAGAGAACATTCCAACTTGCAAAATCAAACTTACATGTGTATGCACAGTTTTTAAGAAATGATTACAGAATCCGTGGGTACTCACTCGTGTGAGATCGACGACGAGCTTTGAGAAGATTATAATTCATTGCTTAACTTGATTTTATATATTATTTGAATTTTTTTATTTTTTAAAATATTTTAATTTATTTGAATTAAAATATAAAATATAATTTTTTTAATATATAAAAAATAATTTAAAAATAAATATTTGTATTTAATATTTATATGATTTAAAAAAGAGAAAGAAAAAGAGAGAAGTGAAAGGAGAGGAATGGAAGAGCCTTTTAGGGGGATCAGTATAATTAGATCCGTGACATTGGTAGGAACAAGATGGCTTTCTGTGTGTCTGTGTGTGTTTTTTATTTTTTTATTTAAAGGTCATGAATTTAAGGGTTTTGCAAACATCAAAGGAATGAAGACAAAAATAGTTTTTTGTATTTCTACATTTAAGAATCAGCAAAAAGAGATCTGATCTTACGCACTTGACAGCAAAATACAGGGGGGGTCTGTTCCCCAACTGAAATCTCACATGCACAACAACATTCGCCACAACTATATCACAATTCTGCATTAACTATACAATAACGCACCTACAACAATAAAAAAATTCTTTAGACTTTTCATTTATTTTAATTGATTTAAAAGCGACATTTATCGGATTTAAGTTTTGAATATTAAAATTTAATTTTTTTATTTTTAAATTATGATTTTTTTATTAAAAAGAACTAAAAAAATTGTTATCAATATTATATTTGCATTGTTCTTTGTTTAACAAATGAATATAAATAAAATTGGGCTGAATAGCTCCAAATTCCGGAATGATCTATAATCGTTAACTCTGATTTATTTTTTACTTTATTTTTGCCTTTTTTTTAGTTTGTTCTTCGCAAAGAAAAATAAATTACATTTATCATCCCTAACCATAACTATACATTTCATTTCAATTTGCTATACAAATAAAATAAAATAAAATAAAAATAATACACAAAAATCATAAAAGTGTTTTTGCAATCTACTTGGAAAAGATAATTGCTGTCGCTATCAAAAACCAGTTGCAATTTGCGTCTTCTTTTTCCCACTTAGAAATTAATAAATTGAATGGTAAGGAGATGATCAGCAGCCTTCTAGAAGTGCTCTTTTCCTTTCTTTTTTTTTTTTAACTGTTTTTTTCCCTTTAATCGAACTTCTTTTTTAAAGAATTTGTAAGAAGAAAATAATAACCCGGAATAATTATGTTCATACGTCAAACTAAATTAAATTTTAATAATATTTATTTAAATTTAATTTAATTTAAAAATTTATTTTATTATCTAAAATATATTAAAATATTAAAAAATTTATAAGATAATTTTGAATTACTAAAAATCTATTATAAAACCAAAGAAATAAATTCGATTCGTAGATAAATCTACTTATAGTAGATATGTTAAAATGAATAAATATTTTTCCTCCATTTAGGTCATTCTATAATTACACACTCTTCAATAAAATTTATACTTACAACTCCCTCGCATACACGTGTATGTATCGAACACTAGTTGTACTTAAAAAAGATCATCGAAAACTTTGTCCCTTTTCTCTTAATCTTGCTTTCCACTTATCAAACTTATATAGCTACTATTTTGGAAAATTAAGGTTTTTAACAACTGTTCTATTATTTCAATTTTGGATTGATAATTATGCTTTATTTAGTCATTTTTCTTGCAATTAATAATTTAATTGTTGCTTTAATGGCAAACAAAACATCTTAACTAAACCAAAATTTAAGGAAAAAAAAATCAATCATGGAATATTATTCAAGAATGAAATTGCTTATTTTTGGGTGTTAGATGGAATTGCTTCCTTAGCTAAATAAGGGGAAAAAAGAAAAGAAAAATAGAATTAGAAATAAAGTTGCCACAAAAATGGAAGAACAAGAAAAAGCTGTACTAAGTACGACCATATGAGTTAATTATCGGTCAATTAGTAATGTCGTAGTACTTTTTTTTCTGTTATTGTAAAGCAAACCTAGCTATTTGATGAACTCGTACGGGCTATGTAGCGGATAAAAGCTTTAAATTGATTCAATTTAAACATTATTTAATAATAAAAATATTTTTATATATTTAATTATAAAAATATATAAATTTTTAATTTTTTTTATTCTTTTCAATAGTGAGACATGTTGATGGCCAACTCAAACTGAATTTGAGCAAGAAAATAAAAAAAAAAAAATTTAAGTCACGATTTGATTTAACTCGAGCATTTTAAGTTTTATGTATAAAAACATTTATTAATATATGTTAAGAATATGCTTCCATGTTGCCGATCAAATTCATGGTATATTTTGAATTATTATAAATATTAAATAATAAATATTATATAAATTATTATTAGATACTTAGAAAAAATTAATTATTTATCAAAATTTTTTCATTTAATGATCAGAATTAAACAGGAATATATAATTTAGAGATGTCCTCCAACAAATGGTGCACTTCCAAAATGTTTCATCTAATTATTTTTAACATTTAATATGTGTGAAAGTTAGCCTCTTAATTGGCATAGACCAGAAAAAATAAAAATTAAAAAGAGCTAGGGATAAAACCAACACATCCAAACTTCATATTTTTTTCGTAATTATAATTAAATTGGTCTTCATTCATAGGAAAGCTCCGATATATAGAATTAAGATATAATAAATTATAATTTAATTTGCTTGATGATTAAATAGAAAGTATAATTTCTATGGCATTCAAAGCATTCTAGAAAAATAATAATATAATAACATATATATAGCACAATAACTCACATTTAAACTGTAAAAAATAACTTACAACTAAAATATATTTAAAAATATTTAAAACGACATGAATTTTCTTAGGATCAGCATGCATTACAGTCTAATTGCAATCTATTCCAAATAAAGGTAATTATAATATTTCCCTGATAAAAGCATATGTAAATTCATTAAAAATTAAGCGATGCCATGAAATTTATTTAAATATGCACATATAATAATGAATAATTGAAGTACAATAAATTATAATTAAATTACAGTATAATAGTTTGAATATTAAAATATCAATTAAAATCAACTTTAAATATAATTGATTTCTTGTACAGTTTAATTTTTGAGAGTAGAATTATGACACAATAGGTGATAAGTATATAACAATTAATTGCTAATAAAACCCAATTAAAATTTATTTTAAATTTATGATAATATTAGATATAGTCATACTAATATGACACGAAAAAATAATTAAAATATAATACAGATAAATGAATATCTCACAATATATATAATATTAATTATTAACGTATCAAAATTTATATAAATATAAAATATCATAAATAAAATTATAATACGATAAACTATACAAATATAGATTGATACACAAAGTGCCAAATCTAATATATAATAAAATTGTAAATAACTAATTAACATTTATATTCCACTTTTCTTACCTGCGCACACACACATATATATATATAATGATAATTAAATATAAAAATTAAATTCTATATTATTAAGAAATATAATGATACAGTTAACTAGGGTAAATTAATAAAAACAATTATAGTATTTAAATAAATTAATTTTAAAATCATAAAATATATTGACATTATATAAATTTATATATTTTAAATAAATCATATGATATCATTTTATTAAAAATTTTTAAAATTAAAAATTATTTTATTTCTAATTAAGTGATCTCGTCTACTTCACTAACCAAAAATAAATTTATATACAATTCAAGATTAATACGTCAAATATAAATTTTATTTTTGTACTTCTCTATATTTTTTTAAAAAAATTTGGATTTGATGCTATCAAGGGGAATGCTAAGGGCCGCATGGTCCATTCGTAGCCTTTGGATTCTCGGTTCTCAAAGAACCACGTGTTCAACTTCAAACCTATAACTTTTAATTAGATCCGTTTAAAGGTCAAACGAGATTGAATTAAATTTAAATATAATTATTATTTAATAATTTTTAAATAAATTTAATTATATATAAAAATTATTTTTAAAATATTTTAATATTTTTAATAATTTAAATATTTAAATTAAAGTAAATATAAATAAATATTTTAAAAAATTTTGAATTATGATTAAATCTGTCTCCATCAACACTTCTAGTCCTGCTAACATGTTCTTATTTCTCCTTCTTTATTTTCTCGTACTCTTTCTTTTTATTTCTTTATGTTTCCCGTCTTCTCCTCTCATTAGGCTACGAGCAGCGAAGAACTAAAAAATAAAAAAAGCATGAAATTTTGGGTTTAAGAAAGGACCAATTGGCCAATGTAAGGAATTTATCATAAACACTAAGTGATTAATGAAAGATAAATATATGCAAAGTGACATATTTTATTAAAATTAAAATATAAAATAAATACCTTTAATGATCATTTCAATTATTTTTTCATGAATTATGTAATAGATCATTTATATACTAAAGAACTGAATTAAAATAAAAATGATTTTATTAGCAAGGAATGAAAATACTACCAAACTAAGTACAACAAAGTAAATATATTGTACTGTTAAACCACGTTAATTAATCAAGGAAGATTCAATTCCAATGGCTAAATGTTATAATTAAAGATATCAAATTTGATTTATTTAATGAAGATTTTGTCCTGTTAACATCAGTTAAAAATTTTAATTAATTAAATGTGTTAACCCTATAGAAAGAAAATTGATCGTCATTCACTTGCATTTGTTTATACTAGAATTTGCCAACATTTTTTTTCTGCAAAAGAAAACCCGCAACCATCTAAGTAAAAAGCGCAACTGAACTTTAAATTTAATCGAGAATTCTTCAGTATTGGAGATTAGACTAGAGTTGCCCGGCTACAGGCTTGCTTGGACCTTCATTTTCTTGTTACAAGTCGAGCTGGTATGGAATAGTTAGTTTATATTTAAATAATATATTTTTTATTTAATTTATTTATATAATATATAAATATTAATATAAAAATATTTTTTTAATAATATGAATACTGATTCGGGTTAAATAGGTAGATCGAGTTAAATACATATTTGAGTTTAAAATTTAATTTTTTTTCAAATCGCGGTTTAGCTTATGAACATCTTTGGATTAGACTTACAATATATTTTTTTAAAAAAATCAAATCAATTTAATTTGACTTATATTATTGTTAGCAAATAAAAATATTTTATTTGACTTAATATTTAAAATTACCAATATTAATATAAAAAATTTAGCTATAAAATGAATTTTTAAATTTTATCAATAAACTAGACCTTAAATAAATAAAATTTTTTATTAATTCTATTCGACTCAATTTGATCTAATTCATAAATATTTTATTGCTCATAATAACTACGGATACGTTACCCAAAATCTACAATATCAATTCATTATGAAAACAAATCATCAAAATCTTCCAATTTAATAGAGTTTGAGCTACAAAACTTGTGAAATCAAAGCTTTGTTCATCATAATTGGGGGGGGGGGGGCGGAGGGTGGGGATGTGATGGGAACCCTAATATAATAATAAAAGAATAAATAATTATCGACGGCTGGATCAGTTCTTCACGAGAGGAACAAAGTTCACGGGAGCAATATTAATGGCATGCGTGCACAAAACGACGGCTTGGAAGGGCAGGCCAGGCCAGGCTAGGGCAAAGGTCTTCTTCGTTGCATAACCCATTATTTGTGGTTGTCTTTCTCTTCACGCAATAACATACTAAATCAGCCACTCAACTTGAATTATACAAAGGGTTTTGTATTTATAGATGCAGTTAGATATTATTTATTTATTAATTTAAATTTTTTTATATTTAACTTATTATTTTTCTAAAAAACAATAATAATTCATTAATTGCATATTTATTTAATATTATTTTAACTAATGTAATTAAACAGTGATTAACGTTTTTCAGGCACAAATTACAATGATTTATCACAATTTTTTTTTTTTGTTTATATGTGGCTAGTTAGGTATTATGTCCTCACCTCCCAGGAATTAAGGTTTCAGTTCTAGCACATTAATTAATTTGGAAATTAATTAACAGTTATACTTGATAATATCTAATATGATTATGTAAATATAACATACATTAAATTAAAAAAATATGACATATTTTTAAAATTTATTTAATATGAATTATAAACATATCAAATTTGATATAAATGTAAAAAATTTTAAACACGATTATGATATAAAACACGAATTATTAGATCTATTAACAGCACTTATTTTATCTCCTTAATTTATTTTTCATTTTAAGATTTAATAATTCAATGTCCTTATTTTGGCTGCCTTTTTTTATGAGGGTGGATATTAGTTAAAATAATTTGTATGTTTATTTATAAAATAACGATGGGATCAAGACAAAGTACATATATATTGCGGAAAATGTGAAAATTTAGAATCATTCCTAAATAAGCTTGAATCAAATTTGAATTGGACTTAGATCTTATATTAATAAAAGTTACACGTGTTTAGGTTTAATTCAATTCGAATACGGATAAAAAATTTTTGTTCAATCATGTTCAACCCGTAAAAACACTATCAAAGTCGACACATGCTTGTTCAAATTTATATAAAAAGTATTAATCGAGATCAATTATTTTTCAACAAATATCGATTTTTTTTAAAATGATTAATCATTCTTAAAAAGGATAAATCATTTTTAAAAAGAATATTGATGTCTATTAAAAAAGATTAATACTTTTAATATTTTACATTACTAACAACAAAATAGATCTAATATGACTTAAATAAAAAATATCATATTCAAGGTATGATTTTTTTTTTAACTATTTAATTTTTGTTTTTATTAAAAATTATTTTTATAAATACTTTTATCTAAATATTTTAAATATCAAATAAATTTTTAAATTTAATCGAATAGTCCGCACTTCGAGCCTTCAGTAAGTTTAGAGGACAAATGGTGGCGTACGATAAACGTGGGCTCGTTAATTAGCTAGCATATTCTCAAGTATGGTATCAATTTGACGACATATTAAATACATATAAATTAAATTGGGTATTCTGACGGAACAAATAAATATAAGAAAAACATGTTTATTGTATAAACTATTATCAATTTAACTTTAATTTAAGTTGGACATCTGTCCATATAAATTAAATGTTATCATTTTATTTTAATCATGGAGCTTCCAATTAAATGAAAAGTGAGAGTAGGAAGTTTTTTATGGCTTTAAGATATGGGGGCAAAGGGAAGTGGCCAAAGCTGCTATTATTATTATTATTATTATTATTATTATTATATGTAACAAATCTATAATTTTTGTATTATATTTTTTCATTTATAATTCTTAAAATTTAATTTTTGAAAACCTTATAAAAATATTCATTTCTATAATTACTGAATCTTGAGTTAAAATTTATATTTTATATTGCATGATGCAACATATTTAGTTAAAGTTTTAATTATAATTAATATATGGATGAATTTAAAGTAAATTTTTTAAAAAATATGATAATTACAAAATCATAATATTGATTATAGATAAAAAAAATAAAATGTTACTTCAAATTGACAATTAACCTTCCCATTGTTGTTCCTTTTTAATTCCATTTCATTCCAAAATTCATCACTGCATATAATTAAACACGTGATTTGTAGTATAAAAGCAATTTTGTTTTTAAATTATTGTACTATTTTTCCTTTTTTTTTTTTCTCTTTATAAAAGAAGGTGATGGTGTAGTCGTATAGGCAAAACAATGGGCGCATGAGGGTTTCTTTCTTCCAATAGTTTCTGTCAAAGTATTAGTTCCAGCTTGGATTTATACGCAGAAAATTGCAGATAAATTAATTTCTTTTTTTTTTTCGAGACAGAACACTTAGAAAAAAAAATTGTCAGGTGAGACCATCAGTTTCTCTTGGGAGACAGTTAGATTCAGTTGAGAGTATTTTAATTTATTTTTTATTTTTATCTTTTAAAAAAATCAAAATTGTATTACTCGAATTTGAAAATAAAATTTTCGACTATCATATATATTGAAATTTCTTAATTTGAGTATAATCAAATAAATATCATATAAGAATATGTATTTAATATTAGTGTGATTAATTTTATTGAAGTTTATTATATATTTAGAAGATTATAATTTTATATTTATATTTTATTAAATATATATTAAATATAAATATTTAAAAATAAAAATTTTAATAATATAGAATAGAATAAATTTTATTTTAAAAAGAATAAAAAATGAAGAAAAATATAAGGAAAATAGAAGAGTAGTAAGAAAAAAAGGGTTTGCAGATGGAGGAGTTGAGAAGGGTAGAGAGGAATGAGAGAGGTGAAGCCCGTGAACGTTTGCATGTGACAAATGAGGAGCTGTCATACTCAGTGCCCCCCCCTCCCCATTCCTTTTTTTTTTTTCTTCACAAAAACAAATAGACCCACTCACGTCACGTGTCCCTCTTTGGCCTCTCCTAAAACACATCAAACACTATTTCTAAGCTAAATCCCCATTAAATTATTACAACCCCATTCAACCAATTCTCTATAAAAATAATAATTATACTGCAAAAATTGTAATTCTTAAATTTATCAATCATATCGTAAAATTATATTATTTAAATATAATATAAAAATATAAAAATTATATTAATAAATTATTAATATATTAAATTTTATATAAATATATTATTTTAAATATGATTATGATATAAAAATAATATAAATATGATATTAATATATAAATTATTAAATATAATAATAATTACAAAATATAATATAAATATATTAATTTATTAAAATTTATATAATATTAATATTAAGATATTAAAATTTACGAAAATATATAAAAAAATTAATGTTAACTCAAATATTTAACCAACCAATCACTAAGTAGATCCAAAAAGTGAAACAAATGGGAAAGAAATGGAAGAGAATGGTACAAGGCATATTTTTGTTACTAGTCACATCACATCTTTTTATTAAACAGTATAAATTTACAAAATTTAATTCTTTTTCATAAATAATGTCTTAATTGGATGAGATAAAGTAAAGATTGAGAAATTTCCACTCCTAGTAATAGTCACGTCTCATATATTATTATTATTATTATTATTATTATTATTATTTAAAATCAAATACGCAATCTATTACATAATAAAAAAAAAATGAAATTGTAAAACTGTAAAAGCTTTCGAATTATCATGAAACAGGTGAAACCAGTGTTTTCGAAATTTGCAAGAACGGAAAGAAAGTCAAATTGCTTTTCTTTTTTGGGTTTTTTTTTCTTTTTTTTTTCTTTTTTTTTTACCTATAATAGCTAGGAGGAATAGGATAGGTTCATTTTGGCTGAGGTTGGGTGTTGGAATATATATATATATGTCAAGAAATTGGATGAGTCACATGCATCAATATTTTTACATGTTGCGTGTAAATTGAATCAAAATTATTATATTCATATTTTATTTTATATTTTAATATTTTTATAATAATTTTTTATTGTATTTATAATTATCGAATGATAAAGAGGGAACATATAAGAATATGTTGTTTCAGCTAAATCCATAAATAAATCCCAACCAAAATTCACACAAAAGGGGAATAAGATAATTAATAATACAAAGAAAAGAAAGAGGGGGTGGGGGTGGAGAGAATGCATGAAAAAAAATTAATACTCAAAGCATTTTTTTTTTCTTTAACTTTTGCTTGTGTCTGAGTAGTCCTTAATGCTTTGGAATCCTCTCCCTATTTAACCACCAAGCATCACTTGTCATTTAGGCTCTCAAAGCACAACTTCTCACTCTCTCTCTCTCTCTGTTTTTTTCTTAATCTCTGTTTCTCACATTGAGAAACTCCAAAATAATAAAAGAAAAAGAAAAAATGGGTGGAATTAGCTTCAGAAGCCTCACATTTATGTTTTTGATAGCTTTTCTTGTGTGGTGTTCAAGTTTTGAGACTTGCATTGCTAGAAGAGGCAAGCATTGGAGGCAGAGCAGTTATGCTTCATCAGCAGCTTCACTATCTAAGAAGAAAGCCAAAGGTCATGGTCATCACAATTACCACAATGGAGGATCAAAGCCCAAAGCTCCTCCCCACAAAGCTACTCCATCACCGCCAGCCCCGGCGGAGAAAGCTGCTCCTCCATCACCTCCTCCGTCTCCTAATCCCAAAGAAAAACTCCCCCCAACCCCTCCACCCTTTAAAGGTTACAGCAGTGGACAGCAATCTAACATCTTCGACGTACTAGACTTCGACGCCAAGGGTGATGGGCAAACTGATGATACCAAGGTGATGCCAACTTTTCATTTATGTTCAAATTTCTATAAAATGTTCGATGTTGCTTAAGATAAAGAATCTGCTCCCTAAATCAAGCAACGAAATGGTCTATGTTGCCTAAAAATTCACCATTGCTGCATGAAAGGAAAAGGCTCCAACTTCCATGCATTGTTTTGTTTCTTTTTGGCTAAAGCTGGAAGCTTGGTTCAAGCTATTCTTAGTTCAAAATGCACCTCATGCACCTTACATGTCAAATTTTTTATTCAACAATAACAAGGTGCATGTAGGCCCCAAAATTCTTTTTCTTTTTTAGAAAAAAGAAAGAACCTTTTGGAGGTAATACAGAAGGACAATTAAAACAAAGTTCAAAGCAGAGTTTGTAGGTTTAAATATGGTCATATGAAATCCACAAAAAGTTTGTATGGAAACTTATGTTGCTCTGAGCCTCTGACTCTTTAAGCATTCATTTTTTATATCAAGATACGCATGTCCCTTTACATATATAAAAAAATTTTAAAAAATTAAATATATTTATATTGGATATATATTTATATATAAAATTGACACTAGAATAAAATATAAATAAAAGTGAATAAAATACTTGTTAGAAAGAAGAGAGAGCTCAACTGCCGAAGCCGAGTGGGGCCGCTCCAAAATAAAGAAAAGATTCTCTTTAGGGTAATCTAGTTGCGTTTGGTGCCATAATTACCGTGTCGCATATACGGTTAACCAACAATGAACCGTAATTCTCTGTCTTCAGTTATTGTCACACTCGCAAATTGAGCCGCAAAGCTTATTTGCTCTGGTTGCAACGCAGGCATTTCAAGACGCATGGGCAGCTGCCTGTAAGGTGGAGGCATCAACTGTTGTCGTTCCAGCCGAATTTGTGTTCCTTGTAGGACCCATTTCATTTTCTGGTCCATACTGCCAAGCAAATATTGTGTTTCAGGTAATAAAACCATGTGAATGACTTAATGACATCCAGATAACACTGTCAAGTGAAATTGGAAAAATAAATAATAATAATATAATGATCATGATAATGATGATAGCAGCTTGATGTCAAGTGAAATGATACCCGCTGTACCTTGTGATTGTCATAGTGGTAAAGAATTGATGCTTGATTCAAGGCTGACGTGGGCGATTTTTTTTTTTCTCAGCTGGATGGTACAATTATTGCTCCGACTGACTCTCAGCCCTGGGGTAAAGGTATTTTACAATGGCTTGAATTCTCAAAGCTGAGAGGTATAACGGTTCAAGGAAAAGGTATCATTGATGGAAGAGGCTCAGGGTGGTGGCAAGATGCTCCATATGAAGATCCATATGATGATGAAAGAAAACTCATAATTCTGTTAAACAGCACAGTTCAAGAAAGGCCACCAATGCCGGTAATTACCTACTTCGGTTCCCACTTGCCCCTGAAATTCTAGTGTTGATTGTCTTTAAACTAATCATGTTTCTTCTATAAATTGGGTGGTAGGTCAGAAATGAACTGAATGGAAAAATGCCGAGCATCAAACCAACTGTAAGGACCCCTTCACTATGAAAAACCAATCATATTCCACGGATATGCAGTCCTACTACATTTTTCTTACTTTTTCCGCTGTACAGGCACTAAGGTTTTATGGGAGCTTTAATGTGACAGTCACGGGCATAACAATTCAAAACAGTCCTCAATGCCATCTCAAGTTCGATAATTGCATGGGAGTTGTGGTGCATGATATGACCGTCTCGTCTCCTGGGGACAGTCCTAACACTGATGGAATCCACCTACAAAACTCCAAAGATGTGCTAATTCATGGCAGTAGTCTTGCATGTGGTAATTATTTGAATTATCTTGCTAGCATATAAGTATTGTTGCCATACTACATTCAGTTAAACAATGGCGGGCCGCAGGTTGAGCTCCAGCCATGACAAAATAAGAGTTAAGACCTGCGGGTCAACATTGAGGATTCTGGGTTAAGATAAGACCTTGTGAACAACTGACAGCATCACAGAAAGGGTGCCACATTGAGGCATCTCTGATAGGATCCTTAAAGAAACATATCACAATCTTATCCTGCTCACAATTTTATTCCACTCATTCTCCATCACCACTAATAATTGACAAGTGGATGCCTGCAATATCCAAAATATTTCAAGGGTTACAGTCACTAGCGAATTGACATGTGTCATACTCTATAGAATGGTGTGGCATCAGCCACCCATACTAGGATTAGGGTTGAATCAAAGAAATAAAGAAAACATTTTTCGTTTTATTCATTCATGTTCTCCTTTTGTCCCCACTAACAGCTAGAACTTTTTGTTCTGATCCCCCCAGCCTCTTGTCTACTTTTACTTAAAAACAGGGTCTCACTAATAAGATAACAATAGGTCATCTAATGCCTTCGGTAAATGCTTGAAATTTATTCAGCTCTGAACATAGAGCTAATTGACAAAGAACATAAAAAGACATCTATTTTTGTGTTTGCACTAACCTGTGCTCTTACAAATCTAATAATTGGTGCAGGAGATGACTGCGTTTCCATACAAACAGGATGCTCAAATGTATACATTCACAACGTGAACTGTGGACCAGGGCATGGAATTAGCATTGGAAGCTTAGGAAGGGATAATACCAAAGCCTGTGTCGCCAATATCACTGTCCGAGATATCATCATGCATAACACGATGAACGGTGTCAGAATAAAGACGTGGCAGGTAACTATACAATCTTCACCTCCACAAGATTAAAAACTCATCCAAGTTTAAAATATAGCTAAACTGTTGGAGCAAATGCACTAAACTGGTTTTTAATTAAATCCCAATCGCACCAAAAACTTTGTACTTTAACCATAATTTATAACAAGACTGGCTTCAGATAGTATATTACAAGCTACCTGCAAACTCACAGACATATGCAGTAAAAACAAAAAAAATAAAAAAGGAAGACAGTTAAAAGCATGAGGAAAAGAAGGGCAGAGAGGGTGAAAATTAAGAAATTAGTTAACTATAGAACTTGTTTTTTCCCCCTTAAATAAAGAGAAGTAGTAGAAACAAGAATTGAGGTATGCCTCAACAAGGTCAGACATTTAAATTACTCAACACCTGGTTTAGCTCTATTTCATAGAATTCAAGAAAAATCCTCTCCCAAATGCAATATACAGGGTTTGACAGTTTTAAAGAAGTTTGATTAATTTGAATTTAGAAAGGTTAAATACACATAAAAACCATACACATAGAAACTTTTTGAAATATTAACTTCTCTAACCCAATAATAAAACAATCTTATTCCTTTATATTTCAAAAATGTCATCCAAAACAATTATATTCTTTTCGTGTGTATATAGCAATATAGCATTGTTCTTTTGAATTTTCACTTCGATCCTTAGTACATATCAGTTTTACTGGAAATTCTGAATAGAAACATAACCTGAGATACTGAGTTTCCTCTATACCTTCATATCTTATTTCATTTCTTTAATGGGTCCCAAAAAAATCTTATCTGTTACCACTTACCAGTGATAGAATAAAAAGCCATTAGCACAAATTCCTAACATTCAAAGTTCTTTTACAACTCTAGTTTGCTAGTAACTTTTCTTGCATATAATCTCAAATCACATCTGCAGGGTGGATCGGGCTCTGTTCAGGGGGTTCTGTTCTCAAACATTCAAGTTTCTGAGGTCCAACTTCCGATTGTGATCGACCAATTCTACTGTGACAAAAGATCTTGTATGAATGAAACAGCCGCAGTCGCTCTATCAGGAATCACGTACGAAAAAATAAGAGGAACATACACAGTAAAACCTGTTCACTTCGCCTGCAGCGATAGCCTTCCATGTATTGGTGTAACTTTATCTGCCATTGAGCTAAACCCACTGCAGGAACGTTACCACCTATATGATCCATTCTGTTGGCAAACTTTTGGAGAGTTGACCACCCCTACTGTCCCTCCAATCGGTTGTTTACAGATTGGAAAGCCGCCGAATAACAGAGTCCAATCCGATCATGATGCGTGCTGAGCCTTAGTCCAGGTAATTCATGTGGTGTATTCGCTTGTGAGGTCGGCATGGTTCTTCTGACCCCTTCCACACCATTCATTTTATTGAGTATAGAGTATATATTTAGGCCTCATCCTAGTTTATAGCCATTCTTCTTTAATGGGATCGCACTGGTTCCCATTTCCAACTACGAGAGATTATACAGGCATGTTATCATGTAGTGTCCAATACTGGAGTAAAAGACTGTCTTCTTCGTTTAAGGCAGATTATTATTTGATTCTTATCCACTATCCACTAGATGTTCATCAATATATATATATATATATATATAGACGTTTCATTCTTCAGATTTAACGCTCGCTTAAATTAGGCATTGATAAAGAACTACATAAGAAGCAAGTATGAGAATAGTATGTCCTAAGAAACAGATTATATATCGAAAGGAAGAGGCTAAGACAAACAATAAGTATCAATGAAAACCAAAGATGACAAGCATGAACTGCAATCGTCGACGAGATGAGGGAACGACAGGGGGATTGGGATGTGTGAATCAGCTCTTTCAATAGATGACATGATTTGTTTCCTGAATCTGATAACTCGTGACTTATATGCACATTTTAAACGGACAATTTAATTATAATTCAATAAGATGATCACGCACTGTCTCCCCACTTTTATCTAACTGGATTTATTTTCCTTGGAAGCCATCGATCCTTCTCCATTCTTCTCCCCAATTCCGCGAACAAAAAGCATTAGCAGAGATTCAATAAACAAAAATCACTGTCGTTTGTACCCGCAGCATTTCCTATAGTACTATCTACTAGAGAGTGTGTGTGTTTTAGTTGTAGTTCTCCATATGGTATTTCATTTCTCCAATGCGGTGAGCTTATCAACCAGCACAAAGATTACACAAAAAGTGCCGGAATTGTGACTGGTTATGACAGATGCTGGGCTTGCTCTTGTAAGTAAAACTTTCTTCATTGCTTGACCCAAAACATATAAAGCCCATTATCTCATAATCCAGTAACAGACCTAATCAGTATTTACAACCCTCCAACGTCTACTTCAGTTCAGTTGGCATCATCAATCGACTACTATTTGGGTCGGGTTAAGCTCCCTTCATTGCTTGTTTTTTTCCCATTATTATTCAACTTGGATTATTTTAATTTTTATTTTATATTTTGGTAAGCCTAAAAATGATTTTTGATTTTCCTTTTAAGAAGGGAGAAACAAAAGGGGAGGGAAGGAAATATTTGAGTTTGTATATCCTTTTTATATATAATTTGATGTGTTTGTATATTTATTTCATATTTTATATTTTTTGTTTTTTTTTTTCATTTTTTATATTTAAATTATTTCATTTTTAAATAATGTATTTAAAGTTATTAGTTCACATGTTAACTTATATATCGATTTAGAATTTATAATTGACTTCGTGAGAAAAACTTTAAAAAAAATTATTTTATTAATTATTTCTAATTTTTTAATTTTTAATTTTATTATTTTTAAATAATATATTAAAAAACTGAACGTTAACTCGCGGGTTGATTTAGAGCCATTCTTGATCAGTTCGATAAAAAAAAGTTTAGATAAGAATTTTGTTTTATAAATTATTTTTATTTTTAAAAGATGGATTTTAAAAGGTTGTACAAGACTTTGAATTTCAGGTCGATTTAAGATCTTTATATGACTCACGTAATGAAAAAATTAAAAAAATATTTTATTAAAATATTTTTAGTTATAAGTTTTTTATTTTTAAATAATATAGTTAAACGGTTTTGTCTACACATTGACTTGTGATCGATTTAGAATTTGTACCAAACGCGATCAAAAAAAAAATTTATTTTATTAATTGCTTTTATTTTATTTTTAAATAATGTATTTAAAAAAATTAGTTTGCATTATCCTATATCGACTTGCTCAGGAAAAAATTACAAATAAATTTTTATTAATTATTTTAGTTTTTTTTTTTAAGTTTTTAGTTGACCTAAAGAAAGAATACAACGCAAATCATGACTTTATTATTTTTATTTTTCATTTATTTTTTTTACCTCTTGTAGGTGAAAATATTCATTTACAATAATGTTTAAATATTTTTTAAAAAATATAAATAAATAATGTTAATTCATTTGTATTACATAATTTCTAAATAAATAATTATAAAAAATTTAATTTTTATAATTAACAAAATGTAATTATATTAATATTATATTAATTAAAAATTTAATAAATAATTATTAGCAAAATTTATTTTTTATCACTAATTAATCAAAAACTTTGTAAATAAGTTTAAAAAAACCTCGATGAAGCAGGACTTAATTCTAATGAATCAATAAAATAAGATTCAATCTAAAAAAATTTACAAAAAACCAGAACATGAATAGGTAATCGTGTCATTTTTAATTTTTACATATTATAATTGTATTTAAAATTTTATATATTTATATAATTTATATTATATAGATTTTAACACAATTATAAATTATTTCATGTTCGAGCTATTTTTTATCAAATTTTAATTATTTTGTGATGTTATATAATTATATTATGTTCAAAATTATTAAATTTATTTACATTTTTTAACTTCCTAATATATATTAAAAATATACTATCAAATTAAATACATATTTTTATTGATTAATTATTTAACATTAAAATTTTTAATTTAACTGTTTAATTCAATCAATTAATCCTTTGAAGCAATAAGGCAATGTGCCTAAAATCTTGGATTCGTTTGACGACTAAATGGACGGTGCGTTTCAATAAACTACCGCCACTGCTCAAAACGTGGCGACGTGTATCCAAACGTCCGTAAAACCACATCTTATCTTATCTGATCTCTCTTACAAGCCACGACACAGCGCAGGAAATCTCAATCACAGTGGCGCTACTGCAAGCAACACCGTAGCTCTTCTCAGTTCTGAGTCGTTTCCACCAACCGCATAAAATAACATAAAACAAAACCCTCCCCACTACCTTTCATAGTCCACTCGTCACGTCAGTTATTTAATACCCTTTTTAAATTACGGGAGAAATCAATCTTCGAAAGCCAAAGGCAGCTTATTTTATATATATATATATATACACACACACACACATACCTTCTCCTTTTCCAACATTTTCCTAAGCTTCTACAATGGCACAGCAGATTTCGGACAAGGAACTCAACGCCGTGACAAGGAGGATCACTACCGTCTCCAACCATCTCTCGCCGGTCGGTTCGGGCTCCAATTCCGGTTCGAGGCGTGGTTCCATCGGGCTCTGTAATGCTTCCATGGATGATAGCTATCTACGGATCCATGGTGAAGTTGCAAGCCATAAGGTTGAGTGGAAAACTGCTTGTGATGAGTACGGCAAAGAGTTCACCGATATTATTTATGAAAAGGCAGTCGGTGAAGGCATTGCAAAGGTATACACTAAACTTCACCTTCATTGAAAACTTAAAAAAGGCTATTGTTGACTTTGAAATAAAATGCTTAATTTTTTTATTATTTTTTCTTTCAGATTACAATAAATAGGCCAGAGAGAAGAAATGCATTCCGACCTCAGACGATTAAGGAGCTTATACGGGCGTTTAATGATGCAAGGGATGATAGTTCCGTGGGAGTAATAATTCTTACTGGGAAGGTAATTCCCAAGTTCCCATTTTCAATTTTCCACCATATCCATAAATTATTGACTTTCTTTTATGTTGAAATTAGTTGATAACAATCTGTTGCTGTAGGGAACTAAGGCTTTCTGTAGCGGCGGTGACCAGGCGTTGCGAAAAGCAGATGGTTATGCTGATTTTGAAAATTTTGGTCGCCTTAATGTTTTAGATCTTCAGGTACAAATGTCACATATATTTGTTGTACACTTGCACTGAGCTGACCTTCAAGGTTCAACTCCTAAGGGCCAAGGCCTTGATGGTTTTCCACAGCCGGTGGGGGGAAGAGTTGGGTTGCTATTTTACGGTTTTAATTTTTTTCATCTTTGATATTCACAGTTGATATTTATCACAACTGACTGCGAGAACATTATTAATTCTGCAAGCGCAAGAAATACGATGGCCAAATTATATCTATAACCTCAATTTTAAATCCCTGCTGAGGTGTATTTAGTAGTAGTATTTAAATTCCTACGAATTCAGATAATGCTGTTATATGAATAAATCAGGCAACACCTTTTAATTTTTCTTCCTGGCTATAGCAATTAATCATTTTTTATTCTTTATTGTATTAGTTCCTTTATCTTTCTTGATATTTATCCAATTGCAGATGCAAATTAGGCGTCTTCCGAAACCAGTGATAGCAATGGTAATCTCTTTTGTTCCTTGTTCTAGCATAATTAATGACAATATTCATGCCTTTGTGGCTCTTTATGTTGGATTACATTACAATTACCATCATGCTTTCCAATTTGGTTTTGGTCTTTAAATTGTTGTCAATCTTATAAACCAGGTTGCTGGTTATGCTGTTGGCGGAGGACATGTGTTGCATATGGTTTGTGATCTGACCATTGCTGCGGATAATGCTATTTTTGGTCAAACTGGTCCTAAGGTGCCTACATATCATATGTTCTGTTATTTCACAACAAAAGCTATGTTGCTTTGGTTCTTAACTTTTCTTGAAGTATTTATGTTCGATATATATGTCTGACGCATATCTGGATGCGGGTATGGGGATATGACCCTTCTTGGGCCCTCCAAATGCATGAAAAAACTTAGAAAAAAGCATACTTCTCTTTGACTCATGCCCATGTTTGACACTCATACGTAAGTCTGAGTAACTCAGGTAAAAAGGGGCTCACAAGGAATATCCCTTTTTTAGCCCCAGCTTGGTGATTTCGTGATTTTCTTCTTGGATGGCGGTGCTGGAGCTAGATGCTTATGACTCTTTTGTTAACATTGTTACCCTGATTACATTTATACGATTGCATATTGCCACAGGTGGGAAGTTTTGATGCTGGTTATGGAAGTTCCATTATGTCCCGTTTGGTAAGCACTAAGAAAGAGGTCTCAGAATTTTGGCATGAATGATACTTGTTCTCTCTGCCTTGCATGCGATCTGAACAGTGTGCATGATCTGGATTCGATAAACAGGTTGGACCTAAAAAGGCACGCGAAATGTGGTTTCTTGCGAGATTTTACACTGCCTCTGAGGCAGAGAAAATGGGGCTTGTGAATGCTATTGTGCCGGTGAGTTATTGTTCGCGTGTGAAGAGTCACTTAGCCTCTTTCCATCTACTCACCAAGCCCTCATTTTTTACCTTGATCCATCATCCATTCCCTCTTGTGTTACTTCGACTTGAGTCTGACTGTCGGATACAGATATGTGTCCAGCACAATGTGTTCAAAAATTTTTTTTTTCTAAATTTTTTCATGTATCTAAAGAGTCTGAGGGTCATATTCCCATACCCAAGTTCGAATATGTATTGGATATAGATACCGGGCATTGATACTTCAAGAAAAATAAAGAGCCTGAACAATGTAGATTCCCTCAACCATTATGTTTGATAAAATAGTTTAAAGTGTTAATTGTGATTGCATTTGATCCAGCTTGAGAAATTAGAGCAAGAAACAATTAAATGGTGCAGAGAAATCCTAAGAAATAGTCCAACAGCAATTCGAGTGCTGAAATCAGCTCTTAATGCAGTTGATGATGGCCATGCTGGACTCCAGGTACATCGGCATTTCATTGTTGCAAAATTTTTTTTCCCGACCAAATGGCTAAACCAAATCGGATCCTAAACAACCCGTCTTTTAAAAAGCTAAAAACTGTTCAATCTGGAAAAAAAAAAAAATTCTATTGTTTCATTTCCTCTACTTTCTCAGGAACTTGGTGGCAATACTACACTCATTTTTTATGGCACTGAAGAAGGGAATGAAGGGAAGACAGCATATCTGCAACGTAGACGCCCAGATTTCTCAAAATTTCCAAGGCGACCTTGAAGTTATAACTGGAAATTGAGGGTAATTGGGTGGATTTGAATGGCCTGTAATTCGGAGTCTATCACACTATTTTTTTTATCCATATGCTTGCTCTATTGATGCATGCATGCTTGTTTATTACTTATAAAACAATCTCATCAACTGGCTGATAACGATAAGGTGCACCTTGATTCAGACTCAAACATCCGAATTTCACACCTTAAACCTTATCTTCGTAGATTTAGACTTTAGATTAGCAATGGCATTGATTTTTACCTACTATATGATATTTGGTGACGCATTTTGTGAATTTTTTGAGTAATTTACCTTCTGGGTCCTGAATTTTTTGAGTAAATTACCTTTTGGATCATTAAATTCAGCATTAACTTTCATGTAAATCACAAACTTTTAATTTTATCAAATTATATCACTGAACTTTTATTATAAATAAATTAGATCATTTAAATTAACTCTGCTAAATAATTATAACTAAAAAACTTGACTCAGCATGCATATAAAACTTATCTTTTACATATCATCAAAATAATTTTTGATAAAGATTCGTCACGAATGTATAATGAGTTAACTTTTTTATCAGAATTACTTAATGAAATTAACGTAATTAACTTAATTTGTTGCTAAGAAAAGTTTAATGATGTATTTTGATGAAATTAAAAGATTGTGACCTGTATAAAAGTTGTTCTTAAGTTTAATGATTCAAAATATAGATGGCTTAAATTTTTTTAAGGTTTAAATTTATCATTTTATTTATGTGAGTCATCTAAAAATATCACTAATCTTTTAATTGCTTTAACCTTGTATTTAACATCTTACTCCAAATTTTAATTGGGGGCAATTAAAGAGCGTTCAGTGGAAAATTACAGTTAAAATTGTTTTATAATTCGAACAAATCTAAAAAAATGTTGGAAAAAAAACGACCGACACCAATTGAAAAGGAATGATGCGGTATTAATGTAATAGATAATGCCATGATGAAATAACAATAATACAAGAAAATTTTCGATTGACGTGGCATAATATTTAACAAAAAATATGATTAAAATAAATAAAATAAAATTTTCATAATTTAGCTTCACTTTGCTTCAAACGGCAAATATCATTGATTGAATTAATTAATTTTTTTATTTACCTTGGTAGTCAATTAAACCAAATTTAAAAGAAATTAAAATTAATCGAATCAAAATTAATTTAATTAATTTAGTTGGTTAATTAAATTATTCGAATTTTAATTGTTTTGCATTAATAAATTAAAATTATATTTTAAAATATTTATTTTTTTATTTTTTTTGTAATGCAATAAATACTAAATTAATATCACACCCAATTTGTGCGTAAAAAATTTTTATGTAAAAAATATTTACAAAATGGTAATTTTGTAGGAGAGTGGTAATTAATACCTGGGTTGTTATTTTTATTTATTTTTTGGCCAATCTAACACATGGTTTATATGCTTCACATGTTTTGCTCCTTTCCCTTTTAATATTGCTGGGGGTTGGCTGATTGATTTATTACAGGTCTGCTTGTGAATTGCAGCCTTACCATATGTTTTAAGGAATCGGTGTCTCGTTTCCGACCATCTTCATCTCAGGCAGCCTACTGGTTAAGTGTACACAATATGTAAATGTTTTTTCTTTTAGTTTCCTCTGGCAGCGATGCTAATGAGATATTGATTTGAAAGAATGTGTGGAAGACGCAAAAAATACTTTGAATTTCTGCTAATCAAACAAAGAACAAGAAACTATAGATTTTAATATTCTAAAGAAATTAAAAGCCTGAGAAAGGCGGCTAACGCGGCATTGTTTAGTCATCTTCGACAGCTAAGAGTGTAGCTTCTCAATTAATTTTTATTTTTAAATATTTTTTTAAAATTAAATATAGTTTTACCTCAAAATTTATATTTTTATTTTTTTTATCTCGTATAAAAGTATTGCTTTTGTCCCTGTCGACGGGAATCTGTTGCATTTGCATCCCAAGATTGAAAAGTCGACGCTGAGTCGGAAGACTCATGCGTTCCGCTGGTTTTACTCGCAGCTGAATCTTGCTCCGGTGGGTTGAGGTCGCATAGAATCAAATTTCTGCCGGCAGGCCCCCATTTAAAACTCTTCCTTTCCCTTCGCCTTCATTAGCAAGTACTTTATAAATTTAAACACGAGTTATTATACCATTTAAAATATTTTTAAAATATTAATATTACAAGATAATATAAATATAATATAAAAAATATATATTTATGTTAAATTTATTTAATGTAAATTATTAATATTTTAAATTTTATATAAATATATATGATTATAAATATATATTATCGATGGAGTGACAGCAATCCAACCATCACAACTATTTTTGAGTTCAAGAAATTACTAATAAATTAAATTATAATTAATTATATATTTTTGAATTACTGTTGCGTAAACTAATATTTGAAATTTTAATTTTGTAAAAAAAAAATTAAAAAAAAAATCAAAGGTCCAATTTATTTATTTATTTTTATATATACACAACTATGTTTAAAATAATTTTAATCCAATAACTTTCTTTTTCTTACAGTTTTGCTGAAATTTTGTTACGTTTACGCTTACGTGTGAATATATATATATATATATATATTTAAATTTATGGTACTTTTAAAATAAATTATTTAAAATATTGAAATAATAAATACTCAAATCCATCTAAATTTGAACGATAAATTTTTTTTTTTTTTTAGACAGAAAATTTGAAGTGGCACGAACACGATTAAGGTGTAAGGTGTAGTAACGAGTATAAGGATTTGAAAATTTCATTTTATTCGACAGAATCACATTTAACAAGATGAAAGTGACGCTGTGGGTTCTTATTTGATTGTACCTTTTTAAATGGTCTTAAATTATTTACCGCTTCACTGCGTTAATTTTTTTTATACATTTCAATTAATTTTGAATAAAAATTAATTTTAAATTAAATTTTATTAAATAATAATTATGTATTTAAAGTTTGTATTTACAATTAAGTATAGATTTTAAACCAATTTCGAATTAATGTGTAAATCAATCATTTTAAGTACATTATTTAAAAATAAAATAAAATTATTTTTAAAATATTTTTTTGAAGTGAGTTGGGTACGATTAATTGATCTATAAAGTAACATGTGGACTAGTCCCTTTTAGGTAAATCATTTAAAATAAAAATAATTAATAAAATATTTTATTTTAATTTTCCCTAGTGAATTAGGTACAGATACGAAATTAATTCGTTAGTCAACGTATAGATTTACTCCTTTAAATATATCATTTAAAAATCATTAATAAAATAAATTTTTTAAAACTTTTTTTTCAAACGGGTTAGATATGAATATTAAATTGATCTATGAGTCAATCTATGAATCAATCCATTTAAATACATTATTTAAAAATTAAATAAAAATATCAATTAATAAAATATTTTTTATTTTTTTGTCCTTTTTAGGTACATATTCTAGATTGATTCCTAAGTCACGCATATAACAATCTTTTTAAATACATTATTTAAAAATAAAATAAAAAATTTAAATTTAAAATTATAAAATTAATTAATAAAATAATTTTTTTATTTTTAAACAGATATTCTAAATCGATCTATGAATTGCCAATCCTTTAAATATATAATTTAAAAATAAAATAAAAACTAAAAATAATCTAAAAATAATTAATAAAATAATTTTTTTAAATAGGTCAAATATAAATATTAAATCGATTCATAAAATTTTATTGCGAGATAATTTTTTAAAAATACTATTATTTTAAAATAATAAAAGTTTTTTATAAAAACAAAAATATTAAGCTTGCCACGTAGCAAGCACAAAAATCCACCACATGGCGGGCCAGAATCCTTTTAAGGATTTTTTTTATATGCAGTAGAATGGTTGCACAAAATTTTATATATTTAGATATTAAATAATTTTATTTTTAATATAAAATTAAATATTTTATGCTACATCTTTTCTATAAATAAAAAATTATTATTAATTTAATAATAATTTTTTATTACATTCATAAAAATAAAATTTAAGTCAACTTTTAACTAATCATATTTCATTTTCTTCAATTGTAAGAGTTCAAATTGCCTAATTACTCTTGCTAGTATTTCTTTTTTATTCTCAATTAATAAAAATAATTGTAAAATATTTTTCACATATTTTTCTCTTTCTTTATTAATAATTATTTATAATAATAATAGTATATAAAATATTTTTAATTTATTAATTCATTTTGTACTTATTTCAAAAATTGTTTCTCTTCTTTATACGTTTGCAAGAAAATAACATTTTATTTTCTTATTAATAATTATTTATGATAAATAATAAATATTTTCATTTATTAATTAATTTTGTAGTTTTTTAAAAATTTATGTTCAGATTGTTATCCAAATAAGCATTTGATTAAAAAAATAATATTAGTTGACATTCAAATTCCGTAAATATTTGAATCTATTTAATCATTTTAAAAATATAAAATTGACAAAAACTAAGTATGTAAATGTATATATGATAACGTAGGATATTTGAATCTGTTATTTATATATATAAAGGAGATTTAGCTATATAATGGATCTGAATATCAACAATATCCTAACTAAAGTCAAAACAGATTCGGATAATAAATATTTAAGAATTCATATCTAAATCCGCTTCAAATCTAATGTGAATAGTAAATATAATATTAAAATATGCAATATACAAATATACAAAAAAACATATCAAATAATGTCGGTTATCAAATTTTTTACTATTTATTATCATCTCTGTAAAAAAATACAAAAATTCTTTGTATCTTTATTAATAATTATTTATTATAATAACTTCATATTATAAATATTTTAAGGTAAATAACTCATACAGTAAAAAAAAAAAAAAAAAACAGCTCGCAGGAAGAATCCTAAGGGTTCTTTTAATATATAGGTATAGAAGGTATGAATTAACCCTCATATATTCAAAATTCCGGTACACCTTTAAAGTTAGACAACATTTAAGTTGAGTCAATTTTATGTTTTGAATTATTAAATAAATAAAATTATTGATTTAAAATCAAGATTAAATATTTAAATTCCAATACACATTTGGAACTTAAAAATCTTAAAAAAAAAATTACATTAATAAATTTTTTATAATGATTTTTCTAATTTCTTTGAAATTAAAAAATACCATATCATTTATAATATTATTTCAAAAATCAATATATGTTTATCAATTTAAAAATAATCTGTCCACTTTGTTTTCTATTTAAAAATAGTATCTGTTACATTATTATTATTATTATTATTTTTCATTTGAAACTTCTCTTCAAATGTATATTATTACTTTTATGATTTCGTTATTGCAAAGAAATATTGAAATAATAATTTTAAATTCACATTTCTTTTGACACATTATTATTATTATTATTATTCATTATTTAACGGTGTATTCTTTTTTCAAAATTTATTACAATAATTTTTAGTTTCTACTCAAAACAGTTTCAATGTTAAGGCTCAAACTTTATATTTATTAAATATTAAAATAGTTATACAAGTAAATTAAAAATAAACTCTAAATTTTTTATAATTTTTATATCTTAATTTTTAATATTCACTTTGAATGTAATAATATCATTTTATCATTTAATTTATCACACCAATTTATATAATAAAATAAAATATAATATAATAGTGATGCATCCGTGCATGAGGGAAATCTGGGATCGCACGTTTATGGCAAACAATAGTGACGTGTGGTTGATTGATTGGAATTAACAGGAGAAACTTTTATGCGGGGCAGTTTGGTCATTTGAAGTAAAATGACGAGGAAAAGTATCCGGTCTTCGGCCTACTTTTTCCTTTATAAACCGTCCAAACCGGCATCCTTACCCCGGTAATTAGCTTTGGTCTCAATATAAGCTCTGGGTCGTTTGACAAAATTCTCTTTGATTCGCTTTCTTCCGTGTGGGTTCAAATTCAAAATTCTCTCGCAGATCCCTCTGCGATTATTTCCAAAGGTAATAATAATAATAATAATAATAATAATAATAATAATTCAAATCTCTATTTCGATTTTGGTTTTTCGATCTAAATAAAAAAAAGAAGGAAAAAAAAAAAAACAATTCACTGCGCTTTACCGGATTCTCTCTCTTCGCTTTGGATGTGAGGCTTTGAAATCGTTTCATTTTCCTTTAAATCTCGTTTGTTTAAGAACGATTCCTTGCTTGATTTCCTTGTTTATTAGTTTATTTCATGACTTGTGTGTTGAATTATGAAATTTTTTTTTTTTTTGCTTTCCTTTCTGATCTGAAGATTTCTGTGATGGATTATTCTAGATCTGTTGTTTACCATTGCTTGTATGTTTGATTTTTTTTTTTTTTGAATTCTTCAATTCTCGACGAGGTTTATGGAAATGACGTCATGGTATTGATTTGTCGCACCTATACGTTCAGATCTATTTGATTTGTTGAAATTTGATTATTGATTTGGATATGGTATATTTCAGTTATTCTTTTTTGGGTTGTTGGAAAATGATATTTGTAAATTTTCATTATTAAGGGATCAACAGGTAGGGAACAGAAATGGGGCTGACATTCACAAAGCTTTTCAGCCGGCTTTTCGCCAAGAAGGAGATGCGAATTTTGATGGTGGGCCTTGATGCAGCCGGTAAGACCACCATCTTGTACAAGCTCAAGCTTGGAGAGATTGTCACCACTATTCCCACCATCGGTAAGCGCTCTTATTCCAAATCCTTTTTTTTGGGGGGTTTAATCTCTCCCTTTGGTGATTATCTCTAAATGTATATTAGAACTGTGTTAATTCTTCTGTTCCTATGATTGCTTGCACTTCATTTAGAAAATGTCTGTTGTCTTGTACCGGGAGCAAAGATTAGCTAGCAAAGCGTGCGACCACTCTGTCTCTTTGTTGTCTTTTTTTTTTTTTTCCTTAGAATTTAGCGTTCTTGATCCTCTGAACTCGTAGTTGCACCTCAGATGCTAGATTTTCATTCTAGGATTGGACCACTTGGCAAGTTGAGCATGTGATTCCAAAAATATATATATTTTTATTCTATCATTATTGTTTTTGTATATTTGGGAGGTTGGAACTTGAAAGCCCTGTAAACAAAATATTTCTATCCAAATGCAACCAAATTAAGGCATGATTTCTAGAGCCAAGGCGATGCACTAGCATGAAGCATGTGATATAGTACGTCTGCAGGACCCAATCAACGTAATAAAAGAAGCGGTTGATCCTAGCTCTGAAAGAAGGCCTGGCTATAAGCTTAACACAACTTCTTGAAGGGCCCCAAGTAATAGGCTTTTTTTTTTGTTCAACACCGACGGGCTGTTTTGGGGTAATCAGAAGAATCACTGTTCATTGAATCTCTATAGTTCCCCTTTGTGCTCTAAGATGAAGGACTTGGCGAAAATGGGTTGGAAAAACCAGTGGTTTCCTGATGAAGTCTTCCTTTTTTTTTTGGGGGGGGGAGGGACAAACCAAATGATTGTTCTAGAATGGTTATAGTCTAAGGACTATAATGAATATATGTATATATAACTATATATTTCATTTTGTGATTTTGTTTTGTTTATTAACTTGTTAATGTTTGTGATGCATTGATCTGTGCTTATGGTCTGTAATGTGTTTTTCATTCAGGATTTAATGTGGAGACCGTGGAATATAAGAACATCAGTTTCACTGTGTGGGATGTTGGTGGTCAGGACAAGGTATGAGCGTTTTGCTTTGATGTTTAGCCTTGTTATTTCTGCAACATTGGAAATGAACATTTAATTTCTGACTCAGTAACAGTTATGGGGTTTTTACATATTCTGCTATTTAAGTAATGGCCAAACAATAACATCCCAGTTTTTTACTCTTAATTTGCAGATTCGTCCCTTGTGGAGGCATTACTTCCAAAATACTCAGGGTCTCATCTTTGTGGTTGACAGCAATGACAGAGACCGTGTTGTTGAGGCTAGGGATGAATTGCATAGAATGTTGAATGAGGTATGATAGTTACTTTTAAGTGGGAGTGGAAGCATCTTTGTTTTAAGGCTATTGTTTATGCATTTATTTTATTGCTGTTATAACTTATAAGTGGCTTTTGGATGCTGTTGGCTGCCTTTATACAAAATTAGATGTATTAGCCGTACACATGCAAAAGGGCAGTCTAGTGCTCATGGCTCCTTTATGGTGCCTAGGTGTCCATTGCCTTACGGTCCTACCCTTGCTAGTCAGTCAGGTTCTTTCTGTAACTTGACCCATTAGCAGTTGTGTCAAAATACATCTGGCATAATGGCATCATTCTTCCATGTTATTTGATCTGTCGATTTCAAAGACCATTATAAAACTAAGTGCTATTGAGTGAATGCTGTGTTGAAAGATGTGGATTCAAAGAAACAACATAGTGTGCAAGACTACAATTTTGAGAAGCTAAAGATTAAATTCAATGAAATTTGTTTGGATAAATTATACTACTGGTTTTGTTCCAAATATTTATTCATGAAGGGTAGTTTAATGTTCTTAAAGTACTTTTTTAAGATAATGATATTTGAGATTTACATTGCCCATTTGAATACCGAAATTATCAAATGCAAATGAATGGTTACTGAAATATTGAAGGTAAACTTAGGACCATTACCTGAATCTACTGCTCTTGGTTCAGTTTTGCTGGATTTTCATGGTTACCAAGTTTTTTTTTAACTTGTTTTCAGGATGAGCTGCGAGATGCAGTGTTGCTTGTATTTGCAAACAAGCAGGATCTTCCAAATGCAATGAATGCTGCTGAAATAACTGATAAGCTTGGCCTCCATTCCCTGCGACAGCGTCACTGGTAAGCTTTCTTAATTGAGTTTTCCTGCTTTTGCTTTCCGAATCTTCTTGTTCATTACCACTGATGTGCCTTGGTGGTCTATTCAGGTATATCCAGAGCACATGTGCAACCTCCGGTGAGGGGCTTTATGAGGGTCTGGATTGGCTTTCCAACAACATAGCTAACAAGGTAAGAACGGATAGTGGCACAAGCATTTTTATGGGTCATTCCTTCAGGAGGTTTATCGAACTTAAATGGCAAGCCAATCGATGTTTATCATACTGTACATTTTATGTTTCTTTTTCTCATACTCTAGATTGCTGCAAGATTGTAGGGTAAAATATACATCTCCGGAATGAACTACACTTGATCAAATAGTTGAAAGTCCCCTGTTTCTATTTTCTTATCTTCTCATACGATTTTTGCAGGCCTGAAGCTACTGAGAAGTTTTTGCAATATGGGAAAAATCTGGATGCAGGGGTGAATATTATCTATTCTTTTTCCTTTTTATCGTTCTCCTTTTCCCCGCATTTTTCATCTGAGACAGTTGGATTGTTGTTTTTATGCATTTATGTTCTGTTTTGGTGGTGAGCATTTTAGCTAGGAACTTATGGGCTATATTGTAACTAAAAACTGGCTGCTTGGATATATATACCTTTTGGATTTCCTTTTTCGTGTCTTTACAATTGATTTAATTATATTATTGTTTTTTTTTTTTTTTTTACCAATCAGTATGCATTTTCAGTTTCAGTCTCGCCTATGGTCTTTTCGAGACTTTAGTAGTTCATTTGAAGTCGTACCTTTCAGATTTGTATGGAGTTTTCAGCACCTCTTCCATCCATGCTGATTAAAAAAAATAATAATAATAATGATAGGTGTTTGAGTTGTCTGGAGTTAGTGTCGAACATATTAAATTTATATAAAAAATAAAAAATTCGGTAGACATAAATTACTGTTTTGTATGGTGGGAGGGCTGTCCCTTCCCCCCCCCCCCCCCACCAGTAACATCGGACTGTCTCAATCTGTTCTTCCAACTGCCGGCAGCTTTGGTTGCATTTTGACAACACAGGCAGTCTCAAAGGTCTCAAATTCTCTTCTGAATTTAATTAAAATTCTCTGATTTCCTTTTTCGATTTGTGTCCCATATCTTCAGTTAAAGTGGGTAGGGTCCAATTGACTTGCAAATTTTTTAACGTGGCCTGCGGTTCATTTCGACTACCCAAACCTTGTTTACTCTCTCATTACCTGAAACGAAATTCTTTGGTACTCATTCTTGCTACTTAATCTTGATAGCTACCTCCTTCATTTTTTTTTTCTTTGCAATCTATTAGATCTTGTAATTTTAAATATGATTTATATATATATAATAATAAAAACACGATATTATATGATTATATATTTAAAAATTTTATAATATGAATAATTAATATATAAAAATTATATAAAATAAAAATATTTTAAATATAATTATAATATTATAAAATATATAAATATAATATAAATAGATGAATTATTATATCTATAATTTATAAATGATAATGGGGTACTTTTGTACGGCAAAAAAAACCCTCATAGGCCTCGTGTTTACAGCACAAGCAGAACCACATAAATCTCTTTTTTAACTCGTTCATGTGAGAAAGAACCCACTGCTGTAGTCGCGCCAGATGGCAACGCCCCTCATCACAATCTCATCATATAAAGAGCAGATTAGAGATAACACTCAAGTCAGTCAGTCAGGTCATTGAAATTGCAGAATCAAAAGGCAATGCAGAGACCGCAAATATTCAGGCCTACTAATTTTGTGAGAATGAGTCAGACAAACTGCCAAATCATTTTAAGTTAATTTGCCACCACCAAAAAATTAGGATAGTTTTCAACATCAGGAAAACTCAATTTCTTTCAGCAAGTTGGGAACGAATATCCATCTTTGAATAACTCCCCGGAAGGACCAAAAGTTAAAATTTCCTAGTTATTTTGGGAGGGTCTGGTTTTTCCAAGTAGGGGAGTACGTGATTGAGATGAGATTCTATCAGTACCCTCATCAGGATCAATGAGAGGCTGAGCCTTGTTTTATGGTTACAAACGCACAATCACGATTTTTTTGTTGTCATCGTAAGTTGCCAATCAATGCTAAGCCATACTTGAACTAATGGAGGTTATCTTAACTTCAATGCTAAAGCACCATAATTCACAGTCGCTCTCTTTCTCGCTTTCCTCCATTTTCTGTACTTTGGGGACCTTCCAGAATAAAAGGACCTGACCATCAAAACAGAATATTATTTAGGTCCACATGAAGATACGACCAAGATTACAACAAAAATATCCTTTTATGTGAACAAAAATTAAAACAGTGTTTTCTTTCTTCTTTGCTACTGTATAGTTTCTCTGGTAGATACAGAATGCTACAACAAACATCTATGGGTTTCGGAATTCACATTATTTAATTCTGGGTTAATTACTCATTGTTCATTGTATTGAACTTGAAAAATGTCAGAGATTCCTGCATTATTTGGGACAATTATAGTGAAAAAGGACTGTCAGAAATGTAGATCTGCTTCTATTTGATCGCTTGTAATATGTAGATCCCTGGGTAAATTTTGACGGTTGCAGGCTTGCATAAAAAAGAGCAAGAATACATGATCAATTGTGATTTCATAAATGATTAATAATGAAACAAGGAAAAAAAAGAAAAAAAACTTTCCTTAGATGTTGAGAAAGGAAGCATAAATCGTAGCTATGTTACCTGTATTTAATATATCTGTCTGACATGTACTGACATGGGCAATATGTTCTTCCAAATATAAAAAAAATTTTAAAAATCTAAACATATTTGTGTATCAAATATATGCCGATATTCAGCATTTACCTTTGAGACGTGAGTAACATAATATAGGATTATTTTAAAAAGCTTAGGTATCGATTAAGCCGAGGATTAGTTGCCCTAGAAGCAATCTGAACAGCTCTAGTAATCTTGCCTTCAATTTTACATGCAAGCAGTTGCACCATTTTAACACTTGCTTTCTGGGGAAAGACATTGATATTTACATAATTACATTCTTGTATTGTACTCATCCATATTCACTCTACATGTTAAATCTGTTGGCAATGTCGTTTAGGATTGAAGAGTAAGAATCTGTAGTGAAACTCGAAAAGGAAACGAATAATATCTTTAATAAAATCTTTTCTCATTTAGATTTTTTTTTTTAATATTTATTGCATATATGAAGAGTGTATTACGCTCTATCTAACAAAGCTTTGGTCACATATCCATCAAATGAGACTCCGAAAGTGAAAGAACTGGATCTGATGAGTTCGAAGGAACTGCCAGAAGTGAAAGAAATGGATCTGTTGATCATTAGAAAACGTATAAAAGGATGTTAGAGTTCCAACTCCGAAATAAGTTTCTATACTTAGATCAATTAGATGTTGGAAAGATAAAAGGAAATAAGTAAAGAGAATGAATCGAACTCGATGCCAGAGTGTCAGCTGCAAAGTCGACCAGACCTCAACGTCCAACATCAATCGGAGCACGACCGATTTTGGCTTAGTTTCTAATCAAGCAAACTATTGGTAATTAGTATTAATTAAACTGACAAAATGGTTTAGTGGTTCGAGTAAATATTCCTTGGCATTCACCAACAAGAAAAGTCATTAGAGTTTGGTGCGAAAAGATTCATTTTTCAATAAATTTGCTTTGTTTGTTCCTCCAAAGCAAAGCATATGCCCTGAAAGCAGGAATTTTGGGAGTGGAGTTAGATAGCCAGTTAAGTTTGATGGTGTAGGAAATGGACCAAATGTATGGTAGATTTGTTAGTCACTTTTGACAGCTTCACCGTTTGTCTATAACTGAAACAGTTGAAGACTTAATTGATTATATATATATATATATATATATATCCACGCGCACCCGCACGCGCACACATATATATATATATATATATATACATATGTCAAAATCCATCTAATCTGTCAGCTATTGCTATGCATGGATCCCTTCTCTTTTTACTTTTTGTCTATGAGCGTGAATGAGTGCCATTACATCTTTACGAAAGTCTAAGATTTTTTTTATTCACACTATAACATAGATACACTTTCTATTACTGTATTAGCGTTCAATTTTGTATAAATGTACAATTTATGCTAATTTTCTCCGTGATTATATTGAATCTTCGTATTTAAAATAGATTTATTCAAAAGTCAAGTAAACTCATCTGATAAGCCTAACTTTTTGTGATCTAGACGGGTTTGATCTAGCTTAAATCATTATCTATTTAATTAAATTATATTTTTATTTAATTTTAATTATAAATTTTATAAATATTAATATAAAAATAAATTTTTAATATTTTATCATCTTAAACAATAATGGGCTCATGTGCGAGGGTTGAATTTGAATCTGGATTTGAATTTTAAAATTTTTATAGACTAAAACTAAACCCATTCTATGAGCAAGTCTAATTTAATATAACAAAAATATAATTTCGTAGGTAACATGTTACGTTCCTTATAAAATATTTTCAAGTATAAATTATTTGTCAAAATTTAATTTCGTCACTATATTTCAATTTCATTAAATTTTATTACTTTAATTTTATTAATTTTTACATAAAATAACAAAATTGATGAACCCCCATTTCTATATTGTTTTATGTTTTGAATATCTGATTTGTTCATCATGATATATAAACACATGGTGGATGGAGATGGTAGCTACCAATTTTTTTTATTAGTTGATTGATGTTTAATTAATTAATTCTAAAGTCAAATAAATCATTGGGAAAACAAACTCATTTATACTCACAAAAGAGGCTACGAAGATTGCTTTAATTTGTATGTAACCAATCATGATTGGTAATGTCCTATACAAAAGATTAAAAAAAAAGACAAAAAATATAATAGTAATAATAATAATAATTTATTTTTGAATTTAAACGTTTAAATTATATAAAAATAATTACAATTAAAACAATATAAGTTTTAAAGCATAGCAGAAGCAAGAAAATTAAATGTAATATTGATACAATACTGTAATTTAGCTATATAAAGATTTTAACCATCATTCACGTTCTGCTCTCTTTGTTTTTCAGTATAAAAACCCTTACATCTACAAAATTTATAAGAAAACAAAAATCCATTAATTGTCATAGGGAAATAATCTAAAATGTCAAGAACACATAATCAGAACCAGAATTAAAAAAAAAAATCAATCAAAATCAAGATTAATTATTGATAAATATAACTTCATTAATCAAAAAACTTACAAAATATATAGTACTAAAAATAAAAATTTAAAAAAAAAGTCTGATAAAATAATACTTATGAATTGGAAAATCTTACATCATCCTTTAGAGATTATTGGACAAAAAGAAATTGGATACGAATAAATTTTCAAGAAGTTGTAGCATTGTATAAACAGTTTAATTTAAACTATATATATATATATATTTCAAAGGGAAGAAAACAGAAAGTAGGAGGAGAATATATATATATATAATTAGAGATGCTTGACAGCTATTGTTTGGCTCTATCAAATGCTTAGTCATTTTTTATAAATATCACAAAATTTTATTTGAAAATTTAATTTTTCCATCTCCTTTAATTACATAATATGACGAAGTTTAAATAAAATATCTAACTTTTTCCTTGTTGTTGGAGAACATTAATTCAATTCTCATATATCAAATGTCCTAAAATTAAAGTAATGGAACCATGAAAATAAAAGATAGATAAAATTTGTTGTTGAAAAAAAGGGTTAGAATATTAATACTATGCTCTAATGCGGACACACGATACCTTTTTAAGATTGTACACATGTCAAAAATACAAATTATTCACGTATAATTTTTTTTTTCACTAAAGGCTTTGATTATGGTTTGAATTTAAAGTAGAGATGTTTATGGGTAGTCATCCAGTCTACATTAGATATAATTTTTTATTCAAATTGATTCGATCTAAATTATTATTTTATTTATAAATTTTTTATTTATATATAATTATAAATATTAATATATAAATAATTTTTTAATTATTTTAAATAATGAAATAAACTATTGAGCCGTTCTAGACTTGGCTCGACCCCAGCTTGAACAAGAAAAAAAATTTCCCAAATCATGGCCTAATCCAACCACTACAAAATAAGAGATATTTAAGGACGAGATAAAGGAACGATCAAAAGAAATATCTTTTCTATCTTGGTTTTAGGAGTGTTGGGGATAAATATCATCTTTAATTTAATAGTATTAATGTTGTCCTCAAAATTTTTTAGACACATGATTTTAAAAGACGACTATAAATCGTCTCTGAAACTTTTAGAGATAATTTTTCATCTTTTGAAGATAATTATTGAACATCATCAATTCTTTTAAATTCTGTACTTGACTATGAACACCTTTAATTTAAAGGTATGCAATAGAAAATTAGTTGGAGATAGCTTCTTTTATTTGGTCTCGATTTGTTTGAATTCTTCCTTGCACATATATAGCATGCATGACATATAATACACTAATTAATTAATTATGTTGAGTACACATTGATTAATTATGAATTTAGGATTAATGACTTTATTAATTTGTTTTGATTATTCTTTCATCAGCTCTTATTTGCCATTGTTCCAAATTCTTCAAGTCATCAAGATCTTCTCATGGTTGTATCTTGTTTGAGAAAGAATTTGAAGGTTAAATTTAGAACTTAGTTCAATTGGTTTATGTAATTATAGTGATATTTAGCATATTTACAGTTTGATTTTCAATATTTACAACTATTCTTTTATATCTAAAGTACAACTTCATTTGTAAAAGAAAAAAATCTACAGTGATTTTTAATTCAACCTTAATCACTAATTATTTTTCATAATTTTAAGTTTTTTTATTCAAAAAATCATAGCTTGGAATAAAGGATTGAACTGTAGATACTAAGATTTAAAATTTGAACTTGCTAAATATCGTGCGTAAACCGATTGAAATTTGAGTTAAAACTCCTTGATTTCTCCTTATAAAAGATTAATGCTACATAATATTTTTTGTACAAAGAATGCCTAAGCTTGAGATAGAAAAAAGGGTAACAGATATTAGAATTCGAATTTTAAACATGATAAATATAACTTTTTAAAGATAATGATATGTATTAATTGAATTAAACTTCAAGTTTGATGCTACATAAATTTCTTTACTTTGTTATAATTTTTTGGAATCCGAAAAAGACTTCAATGGCCTCTTAATTTTCTTCTTATATTGTAAAGTAAATGGAAAAATAAATAAAATAAAATATGAACAAAAAAATGGAAAAATAAAATGGGTTTCGATCTTCAAACATTATGACTTGGATTGGACCTATAAAATGTCATCCGTCGACTTTCTTCTCGATAAGACAAGGTTGAACAGTAAAGCACGTTCATTCATTTTTTTCTTTTATTTTTTTATATATAGACTTTTCAAATTATTATTATTATTATTATTATTATTATTATTAAAGGAAAGCATGAAAAGGACCATCAAAATTAAAAAAAAAAAATTTGAGTTTCATTTGGGGTTCATTTGGGCATGAATTTACCCACCTTTTACTTCTATTTAAGGAGGCCAATGGTGCCATTCTAAAACTCAGGAAGTAAAGGAATAGTAGGGTGGCATCTCCAGAGTTGCTGGTTTACTTTCCCCACGCTCCTCAAAGCCAACCTTCTTGAACCCTCTCCATCAACACTTCACCTACTTAAAAAAAATGGCCCCGGGAATGCCTGTGGACGTGTTTCCAACCTCGGGCAAGGTTAATGGAGGCTACTCAAGAAAAGGTTACGTAACATTTTTAGCTGGTAGTGGTGATTATATTAAAGGGGTGGTCGGATTAGCCAAGGGTTTGCGCAAGGTCAAGAGTGCTTACCCTCTTGTAGTTGCCGTGTTGCCCGATGTGCCCGAGGAGCACCGAGAGATTTTGAGGTCTCAAGGTTGCATTGTTCGGGAGATCGAGCCAATTTATCCACCGGAGAACCAGGTTCAGTTCGCCATGGCTCACTTCGTCATCAATTACTCCAAGCTTCGTATATGGAACGTAAGTAGAACATTCAGACACATATCTATGTTTCAGAATATTATCGACTTTCCTATCAAAAGTCAAAACAAAGACATCAGCATCAAAAAATCAATTTCAGAAGCATCTCTTTTTTGCTACTTAGTCTGTGTGGCTACCAATATTCAATCTTTAGTAATCACGAAAGAAAATCAGCTCTATATGTGTGTGTGTGTGTGTATATATATATATATATATATATATATATAGCACGGCTTGAGAACCTTAGGATTTAATCAAAGATGCCTTGCAGATTCATGTAAAAACCCTAAATTTTAAATTCTTAACGGATGACCATAACAAACATATAAATACAATTAAAATTTGATGCTTACAAGCATATATATGAGATGTGAAATGACAAGTGATGATGTTAATTATTACAGTTCGAGGAGTATAGCAAGATGATGTATTTGGATGCGGATATTCAAGTGTACGATAATATAGACCACCTACTTGACACACCAAATGGCTATTTGTATGCTGTAATGGACTGCTATTGTGAGAAGGTGTGGAGCTACTCTTTCCAATACTCCATCGGGTACTGTCAGCAGTGCCCTGATAAAGTGACATGGCCGACTGAGATGGGATCTCCTCCTCCTTTGTACTTCAACGCCGGCATGTTCGTGTTTGAGCCAAGCTGTTTGACCTATGAAAAACTCCTTGAGAGTCTCCGCATCACCCCGCCAACACCATTTGCAGAGCAAGTACTGATTTTTATCTCTTCTTTTACTTACTTTATTCTATTTTGATAGATAAGCCTCCAATTACCACCGGTTCAAGGTCGAGGTTGTTCGTCCAACAGGTTTAGTTTATATAGGATTGGGTTTAAATACTAGATTTAGTAGTTAGAGATACTCTAGCTCGAATTATAATTCATCCAATAAAAATTTATTCATTAAATTTAAATAAGTAATTATAAATATTAATAAAAATAATATTTTAATTTTTTTAAATAATAAAAAGGGTTTATAGATCAAGCTGAATATGAAATTTAAAAAAAAAAATTGGGTTGTAGTGCAACTTGCCTCAGCACGAACATGTCTAATTTTGACTCTCTTTTTTTTTTTTTTTTTTTTTACATTCTCTATGCAATTTAGAGAAATTAAAAACGATTAATAATGGTCTCTAAAAAAGGAAAAAATTTTCATAAAAGTTTAAAGGACGAAAAATTAAACTTAATAGTTATATTCTAAAATTATGCTTTTAAAAAATTTTAATACGAAATCTACTTCCATTACCATTAAACGAGAGATGATATTTGTTTTCTAGTACTACTAAATTTAAAATAACAAAATATTTTTATTCATCGTTCTTTTGTTTCATCTTTACAAATCTTTTGTTTTGTAGTGGTTTTAAACCTAATAAATTTATGGGAAAAAATTTTCATTAATCCCATGCTTTTATTTCCTAATTTGACGGTGATAATGACAAGCGACAACAAGATATGATTTAGATATGCAAAAATTAGTTGCCAAAAAAAAAACCGCAAAAATTATTATAATTTCTAGTTCATAGGATAGTATATATAGGATTTTAGAATCAGCTAACATCATACATGAACAAAGGTGAGGCAAGGTAATTAGGATCAAGGTTAAGGTTGCTATATGTTAATTGGTTTTCCTGGCTCCCATATTTTGTATATATCAACAAAATCAATTATTTTCTTTTTGTATTTTTGCTAATTATTATTATTTTTCTTGATTTGGAAAATGACAGGATTTCTTGAATATGTTTTTCCAAGATGTGTACAAACCCATCCCTGTCGTATACAACTTGGTTCTTGCAATGTTATGGCGCCATCCAGAGAATGTGGAGCTTGACAATGTAAAGGTGGTCCACTATTGTGCAGCTGTAAGTATTCCTTTTAACTTTCCCTTTTAATTCATCGCCTTTAATTAGATCTTGCGATTCATACATTTTTATTATATTCGTATTTAAATTATCTATTAATATAAAATTTAATATATTAATAATTTATGTTATATAAATTTTAACACGTTTATATATATTCATATTATGTTTTGATTACTTTTCTTAGATCATGTTCATCTTAATTTATCATTTAACTTATAATGGGTGTTAATTTGATAAAACTTATAAGAACAAAATTTCAATTTCATTTAGTTTATGATTTATATATAACTTACCTATTAAATTTTAGTCTATCCTGTGATCTTAATTATCCATATTGTCTGCATTGTCTTTTAGGGATCAAAACCCTGGAGGTATACAGGAAAGGAGGAAAACATGCAGAGAGATGACATCAAGATGCTAGTGGCCAAATGGTGGGAGGTTTACAACGACGAGTCTCTGGATTTCAAGGCTGCTGAAAACCCAGTTTCAGATGCTGACCGAGAAAAAACGTTTTCGAAGCCATCGATCATGGCTTCGATGCCTGATCAGCCTGCCATTTCCTATATTCCTGCTCCCACTGCTGCTTAAAATTAAACACCTAAATAAAACTGGAGCATTTAAAAAACCAAAGTTGTGTAATTAATATTCCATCTTTTTTTTTTTTTCCTTTCCTTACTACTCTTTTTGGTTTGCCTGGATAATTGTTATAAAATGTTTTTATTTAATTATTGCCTTGTTACCGTTTTATACGAGTTTACATAATAAAATACTATTTATAAATGTATATTTGGCCTTATATAAACTTTTTTCTCGCAAAAGTATGCAGGAGCTTTATAATTGCTTGGAAATCCACAGGGCTCATGGATAATTTCTTTATTAATGATGTTATGTTTGTTAGATTACGCTCGCTCACTATAAGTAATTATCTATTTTAAAACACTATATAAATTATTTTTATGATTTTATTTCTTTAAAAAAAGTTTTTTAATAGGAGAAGTATGATTCTTCCCTTTTATATTATAGTCTGAATTTTTAATTAATTAACGTGGGATCATGATCCCCCTTAACAAATGATATAAGAGAATGCGTTAAAAAATATTTTTTAATATTTAAAATTTGGGTTTCTACTAATTATTTTTTTTAAATAGATCTAATTAAAAAAATTAGTAAAGTGCAAATCATGCATCCATTTAGTTGGGCCTGGGTTCATCTCGACTTAAAAATATTATATTAAGTATGGTATGAACAAGTATAGGGCTGGACTGTTCAATTATATTATATTGGGTACGATATGAACAGGTGCAGAGCTTGAACTAATGTGGGTTTCTTAATGGGAGGAACCCTCTTTCTTCCATAAAACCATAGTAGTACAAATAGCTAGCGAGTGTGGTTTGTTACACTGATAGCGACCATAAAGAGTTAGCAAAGGGAGAAGAAAAGCCTAATCACGCAGAAGAAAATTCTTGAATATAAGGGCAACTTCAAAGAGCAATATAAAACAATTGATAATGCTGATACCTTTTAATTTCTATCATATTATTTTATGATTTTGTTTTAATTCCTAATTTAGCAATATAAAAAAAATCTACATGTGGTATTAAAGCTAATCTAAATTAAGAATAAGATCAATTATATAATAACTGGACAGATGAATAATTCTCGACCAGATTATATACTATTCGGTTAATAAATTAAATATTGCAGCTTGATTAGTAATGCGTGATTGATTTAGACAAGATTGTATTATGATTTTGTTGTCTATTTTTTTTTTTTTTGAAAGCATTGTTATTGTGTATCTGCTTTCAAAGAGTGTTCAAAATACATAATACTAATGCGTTAAAACATTAAAACCATAGGCAAGTTTATTAATTAAAAAAATTTTGATTGAAAGTTTAATGTCAGAACAACACATATTATTTCACCGTAAGCAAACTAATGGACTTGCTCATTATTTTGTTCTTATTATTTTATTTTTTAGATTAAATCTAATATATATTATTATTTTCATGGTTGTTTGGTGATTTATATATATATATATGTAGATTTTATTTCTTTTGATTTTGCTTGTGTTGCAAAATGTCAAGAGTTGTCAATGTCACGAATACTAGACCTGCTTAAGGGTCCGGCTATCTGCTCAAGTCCGAAGATCCGTTCGATATTTTGAAGGGTTTGGATAAACATATTAGGCCCGAAAAATGGGTTTGAAAAAAATTTAGGCCCGATTAAAAAATGGGCCGGGTCTTGGGTTTAACTTTCAAAGTAGGAGCCAGGGCCATTTTATTATTAAATTATATATTTATTTTATATTTTATATATTATGTAATTTTTGTCATATAAATAATACATATATATAATATTATAGTATAAACTTTAAAAACTAAGTTAAATTATTTATATTTAAAAACTTAATAAAAAATTATTCAATTAATAAAAATTAAATTTTAAAAATATATTTTTTTAAAAAAATAAATTATAAAAAATATAATATGAGCAAGCCTAAATGGGCTTAGAATATCTATTTACAAATATAGGCGGGCTTAAACAAAATTTAAGACTCATATTTTAGATCGAACCGGGCTTGGGTAAGCATATTTAATATTAATACCATACTCAAGTCCAACCTGAATCCGGCTCGGCCTGACCCATGAGCAGATTTAATGAATACCTATTGAATTAAATTAATAATAATAATATTTTTTTTACTAAGACACTGGTTATTTAAATTGAAATTTTGTTGGCAATTTTTTCAACAAATATTTTATGAAATAAATGGATAGGATTACCAAAGTAACCTCTCTGTTGAAATTCATGAAGTTTCTGCAAGATTTTGGGATGTTTTGCTTCTATGAAGGAACATGTATAATTACCTGCCCAAAGGAGATCCTCTTCATATGAATTCTTAAAAGTGTGTTTACTTTGATAAGGGTTTAATTTGATTTTGTACAGATATTTTCGTCAAAAGGAGATATTCTTTATAAGTCTTTCTTGCTAAAGTATTTGGGGAAATTCATATAGAATGTTGCTTGTTCTGCCCAACGGAGAACCAATAGTGATACAATTTGAATTCTCAAAAGTTATATGTATTTTATTCTTTTATATTGCTGATATATATTAAATCCTAACTTACAGTATGTCAAATTGTAGCGAATAACTAAATGCGCTGAATTGAAACTTTGAATGGGAATAGTAATGTAAATTAGAAGTGATGTAGAAATAACCTTAGGGTTAGCTGAATTGGATTTTACCCTAATTGAAGATGGCCGCCTGTGCCGACTAATGAAAGTACTGTTGAGCAAAAGATTCACGATTAGAGATGGAAGAGAGCTAATAGACTTAGTTAGTGTGTATGATGAGAATAATGTTAAGAAATTCCTTGAACCTATAGGGCAACGATTCCTAAGTCAAAAAGGCTAAAGCTGGGGAACTAATGCAAAGTATGATCAACATTAGGCATGATGGAGTTATGGGATCAGGCCATAAATTTGGAAAATGCGGTACATTGCCAATTACCTTACCAATCTTAAAATCTCTATCACTAAATCGTTCTTTGTTCACGGCTTGAATTCGTTACCTCTCAAATACAGCCAACTGAAATCTATTTATAAAATTATAATATCTAAAAGGGACATTAGGGGTTTCAACCAACTCATCTAGTAAAGGTCAATTGGATGCAACAGTTCATTCTAGTAAAGGTGTTTCTAGCGTCACAAGCTTAATATTTACCAACATTATAATACATAATTGTTCGTCGGGAAAGAGAATAGAAAACTTTTGAGAGGATTACAAAATGAAACAACTTAGAAATATTTATTATATTGTCACTGCAATAAATAATTACTAATAAATAGAAAATATTTATGTGAAAAAGGATTTAATAATTATTTTTATTTTTTGAGAAAAGAAAAGAAAAAACATGAATAATTAGTTGGTTTGAGAGCCTCAACTGAAGAAAATGAAAAAAAAAAAAGACTTAATTTCTATTTTTTATTGAAATTGTGGTTTAAAAAAATTAAATTTTATTATATAATTTTTATATTAATATATAAATTTATATATTAAATATTATATAAAAAAAATTCAAGTTCCATTGAAGCGGTAGAAGACATTCAAGTTATAACAATTTGTAACCTAAAAATAAATAAAATTAGTAGTTTTTATTAGCTATAGGTAATTTTTTAATAGTGGGTAATTTATTTTTTTTTTTATAAATGTGTGCGTATATGAAAATAAATTAAAAGATCAAAATATTTTTAATTTAATTTAATTTAATTATTTTATTTTTATTTTTATTTTTAATAGTTTATTGAATTGGTTTATTTAAAAATTTTGAAAAATACTAATTAAAGGAAAAGAGTAAAGGGGTTGAAAGAATAGGCGCTACTCGCTAGTTGCCGTTAAAGAATTTGGGTGTGGTGGCCAGATGGCCTCGATGGATGAATTATTTGACCCACTGCATCTTTTTTTTTTTTTTTCTTTTTTTGTTCTTTTTCTTTCTGCTAATATTCTCCCGTGAGATTTTATGCTCAATATTACAAAGGCGTCAAATGAAATGGATGTCCTCGCCGATGTTTCAAACCAACCAAATTCCCAACCCCAAACTCAAATATCTCATTTGGCTCTCGACATTGGAGGTTCGTATTGTATCCTTTCATCTTTTAATTTTCTCGAATTTCCCTTTTTTCCGCTGTTTCTATTTTGTTTTAACTAGTTTTTCTTTTCCCCCTGATTTTTGGCTACTTTATTAGTTCTTCAAGGTTCCCGACCTTAGCTAATCTGGGTTGCTGATGATGATGATTATTATTATTATTATTTAATTCTTTCTTGGGATTTATAGATTTTTTAAGTTAACTGAATGAAACATTGACGAGGGTTATTAGAAGAGTTTGACGTCTAACGTTCGAATCCTTTCTCGTACATAACCGAAAAAGAGTGATAACATTTATAGTAAAGTCTCTACTTCACATTCTTTTTAGAGTATCTAACAATTCAAATTTCAGAGATAACACTTTTACGATTATCTATGATAATTGATAGGTTCTTTGATCAAATTGGTATATTTCTTGAGAAATAATGATGGTTGTAAAGACGATGATGAACAAAGGTCTCAAAATAATGGTGATAACAGTCAACATGTTCTCCAAGGAAGGCTTCATTTCGCAAAGTTTGAAACTAGCAAGATAAAGACTGCTTGGAGTTTATTCATTCTGAGAAACTTCACCTTGGTGGTACATTTTGCTTTCGATTGTTGTAATCATCATTCCTTCGTCATACTTTTCCTATAATATTATTAATTTTTGGCCGTTTTGAGTGATATTCAAGAAGTGTGTTTTTAACTTCTAAGTGACAGTATGATTGCACTGACATAAGGTGTAATTTATCCACCTGGGCTAAATAATAAGTATCCCTAGCCTAGATCTTATTTGAGCTTAACTTCGGGTTTTATTCAAGCTCATTTAGCACAGTAAAGGTTATTCTACTTGCCTATTTGGTCGAGCTTTGGCTTATTTATGAGCCTCGTGGTCTCCTTCTTAATTGACTAATATGTGTAGTTAACTACAAAATGCAAAAGATGGTTGTTGAATTAAAATCTCAGCAGTCATCACCCACCTGTCATTGGTCAATTTCATCTCTTTTGTTGTGTGCTTACCACATCTAGTATGAGACTGGTAGGCATTTTGTTTTGCTTAAAGGGTTCTTGGCTCTAGAGCAGATTGACATGACAGGCAATTATTACTTCGGAAAAAGAAAAGGTTCCCACAGCTTTTTTTATTCTTTTTTTCTGAGGGTGAGTTTTAGAAATCATATTTTCTTTTCTTAGAAACACTATTTTATATCCAGTGATATTCATACTTGTATGTTAGGATCATTTATTTGGGCAAAGAACTCCTTATCCTTTCTTTTAATGCAATATCTTATGTTAACGGAAATTATTTGTTCCCCCATGTTAGTACTTAGGAAAGAAATCTTGCCTGATTAACCATAGGAGCAGTTTGTTGTGTTGCTCATTTGAGGTCCTTATTCTTGAATATGCTTTAGAAGCATATTTATTCTGACAGGGCTTCAACTTATTTTCTTATTAACAAACTTGAATTCAGGTTTCCATGACTTCACTGCTTCTTCAGTGCCAAGATCTTTGATAAGGTAAAATTTCATTGGTAGGTCTATGGTTTTGATGGAGTTGGTATTCTGTTTTATAATCTAGATTGGAGCTAGCCATTTTTAATTAATTGATAAGTTAATTAACTGATCATGTAACAAATGCTTTTTTCTTTTCTTTTTTCTCATTTTATTTTTATGACTGCTTGCTTCAATGCTGTACCTATTTCCTGCTATGAGCTCTTATTTCTCTCTAACTGCTTGTTTCTGCCATATTTTGTAGGATGTTTTGCAGTTTAAAAATATATTAAGGGGCTAATACCTGTTTGCAGGCAACAGGTGGCGGTACTTTCAAATTTGCTGACCTTGAAAAGCTCGGAATTGGTCTTGGCAAGGAAGATGAAATGGACTGCTTTGAGGCGGGTGCTAATATTTTCTTTAAGGTGGGATTGTAGTACTGCACAAATGTATGTTGATATGTACAAATTGGAGTCTTTCTTAATTCTTATTAAAGTCCTGTTGTAAGATAAGTAGTCTTTTAGCCTCCAGCTATCTTGAAGCCAATCTTTTCTGTTGTCCTCTGGAATATGTGTATGCTCATGTTTATTAACTTTTTGGAAATTAGGCATGCTTATACATTTTTTTTAATTTATTTTGGCTTTAACCAGACAGGAGATCATATGAAGTAAATGAAAATTTTGACATAATTACCCTTTCCTTTGGCTCTATAATATTCATCGGCCTGTCTAACTGGTTAACTATTAGAATCTGATGGTATGGCCAGCTTATCTGTGAGTGAGACAATGGAAAGATATCAGCATTTCTGCACCTGTAAGATGATAGGAACTGCATTCATTCCAAAAACTAGAAAAGTTAAAATCCTAAACAACTGAGAAGAGGGACTGCAAATTATGCTATATAAATAACTACGAACAAGCTTTAATTTTTTTTTTCCTTAGTGGAAATCCGGAGGCTGTTTTTAGGAAATATTATGAAACATAGGGCATCAAAGTGGATGTCTGAATTGAGTCTAAGAAATTAAGATTGCAAAATGAGCAGTGGTAGCTGTTCAAAATTTCATTTCCAATCTTACATTCCATTCAATTTTCAGTTCAAGATTGCTATTGCACATTTGGAGAAAGCATCAGGTCCTTGTGGAGTGTTGGCGAGGTCTATCTGAAGTGATTTTGAAGTTTTCTGCTTTTTTTTTTCTTTTTGTTCTTCTCAGATCTCCAAATTTAAGATGTACTCATGTCATTGTTTGTGAAAATGAAGGAGACTATTGTTTATAGCTGGAAATTTATGGTATTTATTTTTTAGTTACTGTCATGATTCAGGATATTCTATGAAAGTTAATGTGAAGTTTCCAGTATTTTTTTTTTTTTTCCTTTTGATGAGGATGAATATATCTACCAATACAACTATGCATGCTGCCAAAATAGAATTTTAATTTACATATTTGTCACATGTTCTATAAGGGTTAGCGCATAGCTTCTGTGTGTTTTTTTCACTTATTCAATATCTACCTGTGTATTGCTCTTTGAGTAGGCAGTCCATCAAGAAGCTTTTACATACTTGGATGGTAAGAAGGAATTTGTTCAGATTGATCATAATGATTTGTATCCTTATCTTCTTGTTAACATCGGGTCTGGTGTTGGCATGATAAAGGTATTCTTTTCATCTTCATTACTTTGATAATATCTGAGGCTTTTAATATCCATAATTGATTTTCAGTCTTCTGGGTATTTAGGTGGATGGAATGGCAAGTTTGAGCGAGTTACTGAAACTAACCTTGGAGGTGGCACATTTTAGGGTTTGGGAAGGCTTTTGACAAAGTGCAAGAAGTAATTATGTTCTGATTGTCTAGTAGAATCTTTAGTTTCCTATCAGATAGTGTTTCACAACCAATATGGTTTCTGTCTTCAGTTTTGATGAGTGGCTGGAACTAAGTCATCTAGGAAATGATAAAGTTCTAGATATGCTTGTTGGTGATATTTATGGTGGAACAGGTTATTCAAAGGTACAGATATGTCTTTATCATAACTTGGATTATGATAACTTCCCTTTATCCATATCAAAGTACATATGTTGGAGATTTCATACAACAGGACCTTAATTTGATTTGACATAACATAAGTCTGTACATTTCCATATTTAATTTAACTGCTTCACAACTTTTTCACTAATGACAGATTGGTCTGTCTGCAGCAACCATTGCTTCCAGCTTTGGCAAGGCCATTTTTGACAATAAAGAGCTGGAAGATTGCAAACCTGAAGACATCGCCCGCTCCCTTTTACGAATGATTTCAAATAATATTGATCAGGTTAGTTGCTAATGGTTTTCTGGTATATTGAACAGCAAATGTCTATCAGGAAATAGTTGCTGAATGCTCTTGTTTTGCCAATTGATTTACATGGTTATGCTTTGTCAATCCACTTTCTTCACCGAATTTTTTAGGTCACCAAATATTATTTTGTCAGGACTAGCTTTTAGGTCTTAGTATTTTGATTATATTCTTCGTTGGGTCAAAACTTTGTTTTTCTTCTTTAAAAAAAAGAAAGAAAAAGAGAAAGGACAAATCATTTCTTGATTTCTTTCTTTTAGTATTTTGTATGCATCATGCGTTGGTAAATTAAAGAAAAAAAGATTTAATACTAATAGCTATTCTGTTGGGCTCATTTTCCTCTTTTTTTTTTTTTAAAAAAATTTTTTGTGCCAGATCTCTTACTTGAATGCACTTCAATTTGGGCTTAAGCGGATATTTTTGCCGGATTTTTCATTCAGGGTCATGCCTATACTAGGACACTTTCTGTTGCTGTTCATTTCTGGTAACTATTAGGGTGTTGTTCTTCTTTTGCACTCACTGTAATCGAATTTATATGTTTCCCTTACATGTAATCCAACTGATAGTTCTTCAACACTTGATGCTGATCGCTGAATGATTTCATTTTGTCAATTTTATTCATCCTTTAAGTAGAATCTTTCTGGGAAAATTAAAATGTGAAAGCTTACCTTGGAAAGGTAGTTTTTTACAACTATAAAACTGCAAACTTCAATTCAAAACGGAAGAAAAAAGAGCTTCCTTAAAAATCCTGATAATCCACTACCTGGGAAAAAAAATCCCTTCAATAATTTGTGATAAGAAGTAAAATAAGCTCATGAGGTGGCTATCTTATTTTTTCTCTTACTACTTGGTACACAATTCCAACCACTGACTTCCGGTTCAGTTGCCTAGAAGCATTCATGATCCATTTTTTTTTTTTTCCTTTCACCAGTATCCATCTTCCATGACTTTCAATTAATTTATCTTGCTCTTTTCCATGAAATGCATGTTACAGGTCCAAAGGCGGGGCTAAAGCAATGTTTTTGCAGCATGAAGGGTTTCTCGGGGCATTGGAGCATTCATGAGCTATGAGAAGCAGAGTCTTCATGGCTTGATGGTGCACAAAATACTACCAAGTTCTCCGATCAGCCTATCCTCCGCCGGAGATAAGATTCATTGCTCGCAAAACAGTGATTCAAATGATAATGAAAGTATCGAGTGTACTGTTTACAAATCGTAGCTTCAACAGCCACTTCATGCTATAAGATAAAGCTTACAAGGTGAGTGATTCTTATGGAAGACTCTGAGGCATCCATGCAGAGTCAAACAAATTTAAACTCGAAGAACATGCGTGACGTTGCAGATAGCATTGCAGGACCAATAATGTAAACAGAAAGCGATCTGAAGAATAACAAAAGAGAGAGTTACTAACTCACAATTAAGACTATGATTGTGTTGCATCTCCCCTCTACATTTCGTTTGCCATATATGTAGCTTTTCTTTTTTTTTTTTTTTTTGTCTAATGAAATCATTTTACATTTTTGTGCAAACTGTTTTCCTCTTCTGAATTTCTGATGTACATTTTACCTGGATATACACATTCCATTTGGATTCTTGAGGACTCCCCTTTTGCTTTATGATCTTCTTAGATTACACGCATGACATTAATGGCTTTTATGGTTGTTCCAATCTAGTATATCTTCTGCCCAGCCCGTGTGGAAATAGACTCTTTAGACCGATATATGCAGCAAATAGACTACAGGGAAGGATCAATCTCAGACCGAGCTGTAATTGTTACAAATTTATTGCAACTTGCACAAGAAACTTAAGCGTGATTGCTCTGCCGAATTGATTGGTATATAACGTTTTAAATAAAAAATACTATCAATTTTAGGTCCAACGGCATTCTAATGCAACGAACCCTTAACCACCTCGAGTTTTAATGGTTAGTTTAGAATTGCTAAAAAAAAAAATAACTTGAAATAGAAAAAGCACGTTTAAGTGTATGACAAGAAAGGTAATTAAAAAAATTTTAAATGTTTAATAACACCGTAAAAATATTATAAAAAATTATAATATAAAAAATATGATTAAAATAATAAAAATTTTAAAAATTCACAATAATAAAATCATTTTATTTAAAAAATAATTTTCAACTGCAGAAATTCAATTTTCTTATCTTTTTAATTGAAAAACAATTTTTTTATTTATTTAACATTTTATTTACAATAAAATAAACTATCGGCTAAAAAATTATGCCAACAAAGAGTTTCTTAGTAACTAAAAATTACAATTATTCCAGCAGTAAACTTTTGTTTATTCCATAGTTGCCGCGATCAAAAGGCCCGACTAATACGAAAAATCAGGGTTCAAATTAACAAAGAAAACAGGATTAAGCCAATATTGACAGCTTAACAATGAGTCATTCACCAAAGCATTTCAAGACCATAGCTACTAGCAACAGATTTTCAAAGTTTTTATTATAATAGCAAATATATGATCATGGCTGCATCAGTAGGAACATACACACACAACACCAGAGTATTTCTATCTGCAAGCTCGTCCAAGAAACAAAGCATAGACTACCACTGCTGCTGCTATGGATTTGAAAACAAACATGAAATATAGAGAGCACCCAAATAAGGGACAAAATTCATTAAACTTTAGTGCAGACATCCCCATCACAGACCCAACCTTCTTTTGGATTTCCTTCCTCCTTTTCATCAGCTTTGGGTTCTTTATCTTGTTTTAAGGCACACTTCGGATGCAGATCAAAGTCACATTCTTTGCAGTAGAATGACCAGACCTGTCCTGGTTCATTGCATCCATCACAACCATAAGCAAGGCGACGAGTTAGCACCAGCTCATGCTCGTGCAGTTCATGTTTCAGTTTCTCGGGCCACCCCTTTGCCATCTCATCATACTGCGCCTCAATCTCCTTCAATCGCTCCTCTGTGAAAGGATAAGCATCGGCCCCGTGGGTCATGATCAGATTCCTCGTTTCGGTTGTGACAGTTTTTCCTGTTGGTCCGATGGTTATCAGCATAGGGATGCCTCGGACCTTGAATTTGCGATTCAATGATTGCTTCCTGGCATCACCAAATGGAAGTGCCAACCAAGGCATTCCTGAATAATATTCCTCAAAGGAGGATTGATCCCTGTCACTAGAAATAAAAATAACTTCAAATGCTTCATCCTTTGCTTTGATCTTCTTGTATACTTCAACAAGTTTCGGCGTGAAGGCACGGCATGGTGGGCACCAATGGGCTGAGAAATACAAGAGAACGGTCTTTCCCACCAAATCGGTCACCTGGACCTGAAACAGTAGATAAATTTATTACTCATCAGAAATATGGCGACTCAGTTTAGTAGCATTGCTGCTAACCAATTCTTATATAACTGCGGTTTAAGCGTGTAGTGACTGCATACACCCAACAGTTCAAGTGAGGCTAAAAAATGCTGAAAGAACTCCAAATCAACATAAGGTTAAGTCGTTTTGGTTAAACACAATTTCAGGTAGACAGGCTATTGAAGAACTGCCGGCATCTAATGAAATCAAACAATAGTACCTCAGAGCCATCCTTCCCAATGACAAAATCCCGATCCCCTGAAATCAGAATTGATTCCAGAGTCTGTGCTGCTTCCTTTGCTTTCTCTATTTCTGCAAGCTCCTTAAATTTTTCTGGGGTGAAGGGATAGGCCTGAATCCCATGTTCTTCAATTGCTTCGGCAGCATTAGAGTGGAGAGTTTTTCCATCTGGCCCAATAATAACAACGGTTGGAAGGGTTGAGAGCTCAAAGTATCTAGTCAATTTCTCAACGCTCTTGTCTTTGAAAGGCAACGCCAACCAAGGTGCCAAAAAGCTTTCTTTGAAACCTTCCTCTTCATCATCGAGCGATATTGTAACAACCTCAAAATTCTCCCCTTTTTCTTTCAACTTCTTATAAACCTCAGCAAGTTTTGGAGTAAAACCAGAAGATGGCTTGAATGAAGACGCTGAGAAATATAGACCCACGGTCTTTCCCTCAAGTTCAGACACAGGCACCTAGTATACAAATTAAGAACAAAGTACACTTTAGGATAGTAACGATGTATTCAAACCTATTCAAAAAAGCTTGAAAATCTACAATAGCATTTTAACCAATCAGTTAAGCCATCAAAGTTACCTTATTTCCATCAGATGTAACTACAAAGTCACGAGAACGGGAAACCAAGAGAGTTTTGATAGACTGTTCCTTCCTAGCCTTTTCTTCCAAATCTTTCAATTCTTGGATCTTTTCAGGAGTGAAAGGGTACCCTTCCTCTCCATACTCTCGAATAATCTCAACCCCTTCATCAGTCAAGACTTTACCATTTTCATCCAAGAGCACAAGATGAGGTATTCCCGTCACCTTGAACAACTTGTCCAAGCGGGTGCGTGTCTCCGAATCAGAAAAAGGGATTGCAAGCCATGGCATCTTAGAGAAGTAACCATTGAATGACTCTTCATCTTCATCCCCTGAGACAAAGATGACCTCAAAATCGCCTTTTGGAGAGAGCTCAGAGTACACCTCCACTAACTTAGGGGTGAATCTTCGACACGGAGCACACCATGATGCTGAGAAATACAATCCAAGCTTCTTCCCCTTCAAGCTGTCGATTTTAACCTGTAAAATGGAAATTTCAGGCTTGATTCCCAAACATAATTATCAAACAGAAAATCAAGAAGAAAAAGAAGTCTTCTTACAGAATTACAGTGACAGTTTATGTTACACGGACTTTTCATTTTTTCTAATTACTTGTCGTATGATCCATTACATATATGAAATAAAGAAAAAATTGTGTATAGCCATGTCAAACACATTTTCAGCTTTCCCTTCTAAAAGACTAAATTTCACCAAAACAGAGTTAAGATTAAAAAAAAAAATCCTGAACTCAACAATATTCCTCTTCACACATCTATCTAAACCCTTTTAACAAAGGATCGATAAAAATAACAAGAAAAAAAAAAGCACAAGAAAGATTTTTCTACGGGGATTTAGTTTACCTGATCACCGTTGTTGCGTACGAGGAAATCCCAGTCCGCAGAAGAAAGAAGAGACTTGAAATCGTGGCAATCACCGTTGATCGTCTCGACAACATTGTTTTCAGCCTCTGCCATTGTTGAAACTGCAAAAGGTGGTTTTTTTTTCTTTGCTTGGTTTTTTGGATCTTAAGTGGAGGTACTCAGACACCCTGCAAATAATATATCGCATAATAGACGCTTCTGGAATTTTTTTTCCTTTTTTTTTTTTAAATTAATTTTTCTTCTTGACGAACAAAACAAGAGGACGGCAAGGGGGACGTCAATGTCGTGGATCCTACGTAGACCAATGGCGTCAGACGATGCCGTGTCGCTGACGATGCCCATGGAGAAATTATTATTTAAATTCTTCCTGTCACGAAAAAATTATTAAATAGATTTTTTTAATCATATCAATTATAATTCCTTCCAATAACATTAAAACATATCGATATTTTTTCGTATGTCATGTTAATAATTTCTCTAAAAAAAGGTGTTTTGTGTTGATAAGTTCTCCGATTGCTCTTCATCTCATTTTCAAGTCCGAATTTTGGCATGCACCCACCCACGCGCCACGCACCAGTTCCTCCTTTTTCCCCATTCCCCTCTTTCCTCTGCTTACGCCACCTCTGATTCCTTCCAAACCACTTTCACTATGAAAAAAATTTTAATTTTTAAAATTCAATCAAAAATTAAACTTACAGCTTGACAATTTAAACTAAAGTTGAAAAAGGAAAAGAAAAAAAAAAACCTAAATTGATGCTGACTTGAAAAGAAAAACAGATGGATTTCTACACTTTTTGCGTCATGATGAATTCCTGTCTATCAATTCTTTACAATTCTTCATTGATTTAAGTAATGTCTTTGAAGATAAAGATTAGATGAAAGAAGTATTGAAGTATATATTAATTTTGACTAAAACGATGAGAAGATAAATCCAAATTATATTTTTAGTTTTTTGAATTTTAATTATTATTTTATAAAAATACGTGAATTTTAAAATTTTAAAATTTTTTATTAAAGGAAGGTTTTTAAATTTACGGAAGCATATGTCATGTCATTCTACATTTGATTTTTACGTGAATACAAAAAGGATTTTAAGTATGAATGTGAAAATTATGAGTGATTTAGAAAGAACAACAAGGTGGTTGGAAGAAGAGGGATGAGGGGCATGAAAAAGAAAGGCAGTAGTAAGTGGTGGATTAGTGGGTGAAATTTTTAGACTAGAAATAATTTTTTTGAAAAATATTAAGGTATGATATGTAAAAAAATACTGATGTGTTTTAAGTTTATATGATCCACATGGGGCAACGTAATATATAATGTCAGGATTTTGAAGTTTATACGTCACAAAAAAACAGAGACATGAGGGTGAAGGGGGGAGTCTGAGTGTTGTTATGTGCTGTTCTTGTGCTAAGGATCGTGTCCATTGTTTCTACAGAAAAACAGGGTTAGGTTTAAAATTTTCAAATGATTTTTTATTTTGCAGTTTGGTGAATGGAACATATTATGGTGCAATTCTGCTTCTTGAATGGGGCCTCTTTGGTCTTTTCTCCACAACTCTGTGTTTGAGGTTGTTGTTAATACAAATATCTTCCCTTGTTGTACTTTGTAGCCTATATTATTTAGGCTCCGGCAAGTGATGATTACGAGAAACATATACGGTATGAATATTTAAAATTTTTAAAATTTTTTATATATTTAAAAATTTTTATTTTATTTTTATTCCATGACTTTTAAGTAAAAATTTTCAGTTTGAAATCTTAATCAGAAACACTAATTATTTACAGCTTTTAATACTACTATAGGATTATAACAGCTGAATTAAAAACATAAAATTATCTGTTGGAATTAAAATATAAAAAATTAAAATTTTAAAATAAAATTATCATTATTATTATTATTATTATTATTCCTTCCATATACAAGTACAGTCTCCTACTAAAATATTTCATCAGCAGGGTGCCTGACTATAGGGGGCAACCTACTATGTTATCTGTATTATGAGTGAATATTTGATATAAATATATATTTAATTTAGATATGTTTAATTTTTTTAAATTTTTTTATATATTAAATGTGAATATTTAAAAAAAAAAAAGATTGAATAATATTGTTTAACTTTTGAGATTGTTAATCTTAAAAACTGAAATTACAAAACCCAATTTAAAACCCACTTTACTATTTGTGTTTAATCAATATAATGTATAGTTTTAGACAAAGAGATTCAAAATTTGCTTGCTTCTGTCTGATTAATTTAAGGGCTCATTTAAAAACCAACTTTCTTATTTTGGGGTTTTGTTTCATTGTTTTCAGTTTAATTTACAGAGCATATAATGTTGCAAATTGAATTAAACTACTAGAAACAAATGCAAAAAAACAAAAAAAAAAAAGAAAAAAAACTGGAAATATGAAGAAACGAAAAAAATAAAAGAGAAATGCTTTCTTCTATCATGCTTTCTTTCTACTAGAAAAAAATTATCAATAAGATATGAATAAACTATTAGGTAAACTCTTCCTAACATGTCAGCTCTAGTCTTTCTAATAATATTAAGATATGATATGTAAAAAAAATACAGATGTATCTTAATATTATTGGGAAGACTATAGTTAACATGATAAGAAGAATTTATCTAATAATTTTTCCATACCTTACTAATAATTTATAAAAAAAAAATTCTAGTCTAAAAATTTCACCCACTAAGCCACCACTCACATCTTCCTTGCTTTTCCATGCTCCTCTTTCCTCTTCTTCCAACTACCCTCTGGTTCTTTTCAAACGACTTCTAACTTTCACATTCGTGCTTAGAATTTTTCATGTGTTCATGTAAAAATCAAATATAGGATGACATGGCACATGCTTCCTTAAATTTAAAAACCTTCATTCAATAAAAAACCCCCAAAATTTTGAAATTCATGTATTTTTATAAAATAATAATTAAAATTCAAAAAATGAAAAATATAATTTGGGTTTGTATTTTTATCGTTTACTCAAAATTAATATATATTTCAATGCTTCCTTCATCTAATCTTGATCTTCAAGGAAGTTACTTAAATCAATGAAGAATTGGAAAGAATTGATGGACAATAATTCACCATGAAGCAAAAAATATAAAAATCCATATGCTTTTCTCTTCAAGTCAGCGTAGATCTAGTTTTCTTTTTCCTTTTTCAATTTTAATTTAGATTGCCAAGTTGTGAGTTTAATTGTTATTGGATTTTAAAAATTAGATTTTTTTCATAGTAAAAGTGCTTTGAAAGGAATCAAAGGTGGTGTGTGGGTGGGTGCAGGATTCGGATTGGAAATGAGATGAAGAGCAATTAAAAAAGTTATTAAGGCAAGACTTTTTTTTTTTAAAAAAATTATTAATTAGATATGATATATAAAAAAATATTAATATATTTTAATATTATTGAAAGAAACTATCGCTGATGTATAAGAAGAGTTTATCTAATAATTTCTCTTGGCCTTGGCTTCCTTGCTAATGAAGTAGAAGCAGAGCAATACTTTCCTAATGAGGTCTCTTTCCGGCGGGCTCCCGTCGTCGATTTTTCCCCCCTCTCTCTCTATATATATTATTAATTTATAAAATTAAAAATAATGCTTAAAACCTTGGTGTTTAAGGAAAGGATAAAAAGGGCATATAGAAACAAAATTCTAAAGATAAACACACGCACTGACGTCCACACACAAAAGTCAGTGTCGTTCTATTGATCAGACTTATAGAAGACTTGGATCACATGTCATTGTGGAAAAAAAGCACCATATGTTTCTTTAAAAAAAAATCATTTATGATATATAAAAATGGCTTTTATTTAATGAAATATTAGTTTTTAAGAGAATAATAATTTTTAAAAAATAGAATTTTTTAAATGAATGGTAATTTTTTTAAAAAAAAAATTCTGGTGATAAGAGAGTGCTAGTCTTTTTAAAAAAGTGATTTTTTTTTTAAAATAATATAAATAATTAATATACTAAAATACCTTATAATTTATTATTTAATTTATAAAATATTTGATTGTTTTGATCATTTTTCTATTCAGTTGATACTCATTTATACTAAACTCAATTAGGAGTCTTTTTGATATAAAGTAGATTTAATAAACTTTAAAGACTTATACCAGTTTAGGGTTGGTAAAAGATCTAAATCCCATGGCTTCCAACACGATATAGTAAGTTTTTTTTATTTTAAAATTAATTTTAAACTGTTGCCATACACAAACATATAATTCAATAAATATCTATTTAATAAAATAAAAAAGAATTATCGTAATGTCATTACTAATATTTTTCATTTTCTTTTCAACCTTTTTTAAGTACAAAGCACTAACAAATTTTATAATATTTTGAAAAATCTTGCTTTTTCAAATTATTTAAAGTCAATAAAGATATATAATTATTCAAAAAATGATAAAATTAAACTCTCAAAACAAAAAGGATGCAACAAAAATTAAATTAATTTATTTAAAATATTTGCAAAAAAAAGAAAATTAAATTAAAAATTGACAAAAAGTGAGAAAAATAAAACATTAATAAATAAATAAATGAAACAAATAGTGTAAATAGAATTCTTTCAATGTAAACACTAAAAAATAAACTTAATTTATATATATGAATTTATATTAAACATTTCGCTGCATGACATACATAAAATAATCAACCATTATATTTATAAAATCGAACATGTTTATCTCTCTCTTTTTTTCCCTTTTTTTTCTTAGTATAGTGTTCATATATGTTTTTATAATGATATTTTATTATTGTTGAAGAGATATAAAATTTTTATAAAATATAATTTTAATTACCCCTATCTTTAATAATAAAACTACCTCCTTTATTTATTTAAAAAAATAAAAAAAATGGGTAATTGATTCAGTTTAACATTACTTGATTAATTAATTATATGAAATTGGAGTTGTCATTAAGTATTACATACCTAGCAATTATCTATTTATTATGCTAGGCATTAGAGATTAATTTATAGTACTTTAAACTTACGAAAGAAAAATGCAAACACGATAAGAAATATAATTTTACTTAAAATTAAATTTCTACAATAGATTATGTAAATATATAAGGTGAATTGAGACATGATACAATATAACATGTATATACAAATTTTTTTTAAATAGAATCATTATGACAAACTATGTAAAAAAATAATGAATTAAAACATAACAGAAATACAACATAAAAAATTAATTAAAACAGGAAAAAAAAAATAACACGGACAGCAAGGTTAAAAAAGGAACTGAAAGTCGAATCGGTTAAACCTCTAATTCTTAGTTCAATCAGCTCAATAGTTTTCTTTTGGCTTAAATAAAAAAATAGCCCCTAAATTATTGTCTTTTTTTTTTAAAATTTTGGTACTTTATAAATTTTTGTTCCTTACTAATTTTTGTTCCTTACTTGGTACTTACACTATAGTTTGATTACCAATTTAGTACTTCGGCTCTAACACCATTAAAAAAGTAAACTTTTAGCTTTTTTCAACTTATGAGATTGTGTCACGTATTACTGAAATCAGTAATATATACCACGTATCATAATCTAATTGTTTCACGTCATCATTAACTAATAGCATTATGATGAAATATCAAACTGGTTGATAGAATTATACTATAAGTACCAAGTTGGGAATAAAAGTTCATAAAGTATCAAAGTGATTAAAAAAGGGTATAGTTCAGGGCTATTTTTTATATTAAGCCTTTTCTTTTTTAATATACTCAAATACTAAGTTTAATGTTTAATAACTATTAAATATATGTAATAATTAATTAAAAAATATATTTAGCTTCATAGTATGATCTTTAATTTAAAATTACAAGATTAGATATTCAAATCTCGTTAATTACAAATAAAATTTTGAAAAAAAAAAAACGAAACTATAGTAAAACTAGTTTTTCCCGATTTAACTCTAATTTTTTGCCAATTTTTACCCGTGGAGTTGATTTTATAATGGTTCACTTACTAAGCAATTCTAATATATATATCAAATAGACTACCAATCGATTCTACATTAAACCGATTCAACAAGCCAGTCTAGTCTTTCTTTTAATTAATGATGGACAGGACATAAATAAATAAATTTATCAAAATTTATATAAAATAAATTATTAAAATATATAAATTTCTTTAAATCTATAATACTTTAAATGTAAACATGAACACATCATGAAAATAATATTGTCACAATATAAATAGAAAATATATCAAAATCTACATAAAATAAAATATTAAAGTGTAAAAAATTCTTTAAAATTTATAATACTTTGAACATAAAATATAATATGAACATGACACAAAAAAATAACATGAATATACAATGAGAATACATAGATGCGTCAAAATCTATATAAAATAAATTATTATGTAACAATTTATATAAATGTATAATACTTTGAATATAAGAAAAATAATATAAACATAACACAAACACATAAATTTTTCTTTAAATTAAATCATTATAACAAATTAAGCAAATTGAGACATAAAATGAACATATAAAAATTTTTTTCTAAATAGAATCGTTATGACAAATAATGCAAAATAAGAGATAAATTGAAACACGACACAAATACATGAAAAAATAAATATAACATGACACTAAAAATAATATGAACATGACATAAATATATGAACTTGTCAAAAATTTACAAAACAAATTATTAAAGTTTACGAAATCATATAAATTTATAATAATTTGAATATATAAAAAATATCATGAACATAATATAAAAATAATATGAACATAATACAAATACATAAATGCGTCAAAATTTACTTAAAATGAATGATTAATGTACAAAAATTTATTTAAATTTATAATATTTTAAACGCATAAAATCTACTTAAAATAAATTATTAATATATAAAATTTTATATTAATTTATAATATTTTACATATATAAAATATAAGACAAATACAAAAAAGCACAAATATACAAAATTTCCTCTACATCTTTTCTCTTCCCTTACTTCCCTCTCTATTCTTTTCCTTTTTTATTGTAATTTCTTTCCTTCATTTATTAAAAAAAACATTGAAATACTCTAACTACCCCTTTAATCCCCCCTTACTCTCCAAACAAAGGAATCCAAAACTGAAATTGTGATTTTGGACAACTTTTAATGATAATTATAGATGGATATAGATCTGAGAGTTGGGTTCGATTATAGATAGTTTTAGATCGATTTGGACGACTAGTCTGGGGATGCATGTAAAAATATTATATTGTATCATTTATTTAATTATATGAATAAATATTTATTATTTAAAAATAATTATTTATTATTACTTAAAGTTATTAAAAATTAATTATAAAATATACGTTTTGGATAAGATTAAATTTAGTTTAAATAAAAATATTTTTTTAAAAATGAGATCGAATATTAAAATTTATAATCTAAGATTACGACAAAATAGGATCGAATAAAAATATTATAGAATTGGATTAGATTTTAGATTTGATAAAAAAAAAAAGGTTTTTGGGCAAACTAATTTTAATACTTAAAGTAATTATAAAAAATAATATTATTATAAAAATATTTTTAAAATACTGCTATATTCTGTCGCATCTCTACTGGTCCTGATGGCGCGCTGCTATAACTCCGTTCGGAGATTTTTTTTGTCAATAATATTTATCCAAATCTAGATTGCTGGACTCAAAGTGAAATCTAAAGCATTAAATAAAAAAAAGGTGCAGATGACAGACAAATAGTCTTTGAGTGTGATGCAAGATTGTCTCGTCATTTTCCGCTCCTATTGGCAGTTTGTGATATGGCATGGCTGTCTTTTCTTTTCTTTGGTTTCTGTGTTTGGTTTTTCTTTTATATATATATATATATATATATATATATATTTATTTATTTATTTATTTATTTCAGATGGGTTAATAGTTTACCGTTGAGGTTTAAGTGTAGATTTATAATTTAAAAGAATATAGACATAAAAAAAAAAGAGAGAGAGAGAGAATAAACGGAAGAAATATAGGTAGCTTTCATCTTTAAAGTAAGTGTGGCTTATTAAAATGTAACATAATTATAATGAAATAATTATTATTTTAAAATAAAATAAAAATAAAATAATTATAATAGTAATTTAATTTTATAAAATAAAAAGATTTGAATATTTAATAAAATAATTTAAATTTTTTAAAATAATTTTATATTTCGCTCAAAAACTAAAATAATTATTCAGTGAGAGATATGAAATGACTATTTCGATTATAGATAAAATAAGATTGAAATCAATTATTTTATAAAATAAATATTCAATCAATCAAATTATTGCATTACTTTAATAAATCAAATCAAATCATAATAAAATAATTATTATAGTAAACTATATATGATATTGTTGTTCGTTAATTTTGCTTTATAAAGTTCAAAGTATAAAGTGAATTTAGAAATATATATATATTAAAATAAAAAAATATTATCTTTCATGAATAATTAAAACAAAAATTTTCAAAAAAAAAAAACACGTAAATTTCAGTGTCTAAAAAATGTAAAAAAATTTATTTTTATAAGATACTTGTTTTACGTAATACAGCAGTATAATTGTTTAGTCATGAATAACTAAGCAAGAAATATTCTATATATAAAAAATATATATATAAACCTGCAATAATTTTCTCAATTTTTTTTGTATTTATTGTAAAATAAAATAACATGCTTGAAAGAATAGAAAATAAATAATAAAAAATAGTAAATGCAAAATAAAAAAAATGTGTAATCTATTTTTAGTATATGTTTTTTGGGAATAAAAGCATATTTTATTTGTTATAGAAAAATTAAAACTTGTTCCGAAAATATATAATATAAAATCAAAACAAAAATAATTGACAACCTATATAGCTGACCGTCCAATTAATTATATATATATATATATATATATATATGAATCGTTACTTATATATATCCACCATTTATAATTATTGTATTATAATTAATTAATTAAAATTTAAAATTATATAAAATTCATTAAAATATTAAATAAATTTTAATTTAATTTTAATTTTATGTGAGTGATCAATTTCCTGTAAACTAAGTTACTTGGAGGCTGGTAGAGGCTCTGAACATTCAAGGAAAGTTACATCAAACAAGACAATGACCATTTTTATTACTGTTTAAATTTAACTTGAAATATAAGCTTCATTTTATGTCAAATCCGATGTCGTATGAATCAAAAACTATTGAAGTCTGTTTCACATAGGGATTTGATCCCTTTTAAAGAGGGATAGATATTACTTACCCGAAAATTTTCTCAAAAATTGTCAAACCAGAAATTATCGATCCCTTAATCTTTTGGGATGAAAATTTGGATTGGTGCATTAAAAAAAATACCCCTATTAAAAAGATTGATCTCATTAAATATTATTATTATTAATGCTAAAATGAGTCGGGTTAAACTTAAATATTAAATGTTATGTTTAAAGTTTGACTCGTTTATTATTATATTTCAGTTTATTTTTTAAATTTAATATTTTTGTTTAAATTTTTTTAAAATATCAACTAAAGTTTTAGATTTAGACGTATAAACTGCCTACGGATATGTCTATTAAAACTAATATATCTCATTTTAGAAAAAAATAAAAAATTTCGCCAATGGAGAATGTTTTGAAAGTTTTAAATCTAACACTCAAATAGTAGGCATAGTTTATTAATCTTATCTAATTTTATATCAATTTGTTAGCTATTTTTTTAATTATAGTAATTATATCATATATTTTGATAATAATTTCAATGAATTGTAATTTTAATCTTAAAAAAGGCAAAACCTTTTTCCCAAACTGATATGGGAGCAAAGTTGTAAGAAACAGAATGTATACTATTATAGTTAATTAAATTTACTATGATTATATATTTATCTTCCCTTGCGGTTTTTTTTTTTAATTCCAAACTCTTGAACCAATGTTTCACTCTGAAAGAATGCATAGCAAAATATAAATATAGAATGCCATTACGATAGCAGAAGGAGTACAGCAATGGGTTGTGTAGAATTATCCTTGGTGCAAATATAATCCTGCTGGTATTTTCGACGGCCAAAACTGGCTGGCAATAAACTCATCAACAGGGTTGAACGGTCTGTCCGGTCTGTCAAACCCTGCAGAATCGGGTGTAAATATAAATTTTTATAATTATAACTAATTCAATCCGATTTGAATTGCTGCTTAAATAATAAAAAATAATTTTATTTAAATTTTATTATAAATATTAATATAAAAAAAATGTTTAATATTATCTTGAATACTCAAATAAGGCTTCAGCCTGAACCGATATGGGCCTAAACATAAATTAAAAAAAAAAATTATTTATCTTAGCATAAACACATCTCACAGGTAATGGCATAGAGGAATTATACATACAATTATAGAAAAAATAACTAAATAAATAAAAAGGTGATGCAAGGCATGGACTTCAAGGGAGCTGGAATGCTTACACTTCCCTAAAATATTCTACACTTTGAGATTTTTATGATGCCTTTTTACACAGCCAGGTCCCAAGTTTCCCCAGTGCTTGATTTAGAATTTAACGTAAACTATTTTTTAACACTAATAGCAAAAGAAAGAGAGAGCAGAAAATAAAAATTTCACGTCCAAAGCAGCAGGTCATGGGTTTCCAATTGTGGTCACGAAAGGCACCAGCCTTCTATATTCCCTTCTTCTCCCCAAGGCGCAGCTGTCGAGCACCCGTCCTAGGATCAAACGAGTGTTTTGCAAAGCAACCTCTCTAGGTGTCATGCCTGACTCGGTGGAAACTGCTTGTAGAACAGATGTTGAACCTATCCCGAAACCTGATCCCAAAGCATACTGTAGTGGCCCACTTCGAGCCTTAAATGAGGTCTGAGAAGCTAGCATCTTCTCATCCGTCCCATTTTCAAATGACCCAGACTCGTTTGGGTGTGAACCAGTCAGTGAACTACAACTCTGCAAAAGAGCTTCTAATACACTCAATGCCTCCCAACACAAAGTGCTTTCCACTAGCTGGGATACAATGGCATACATGTGTGGGCTCTGAGCCGAATCCATGGGAGTATGCTGGAGCAATGCCTTAAGCATGAGCAATATTACACGCTGATACTCAACTGGACCTCTCTCCAGTAGCCGTAGCAAGTGTCCAAAAGCCAGAGCTGAGTGCTTAGGGAGCCATTCATTGCATAACAACGGCGAGACACAGGCAAGGAGATTATCAATGCTTTTGATCTCACCTCTCGAGTAAGCCATAAAAACAGTAGCTAGTTCATCCAACGATTGTGCTCGACACCAAATTGAGATGTTGGCAGCAACAGAGCAGGCTTTTTGGTACTGTTGCTGGAGTGGAGAAGCTGGGCCCAACAATGGATCTTTGCTGAGCTGTAAGCAAAGCCAGGGAAGCAATCCCGTAATGTGCATCAGTAGCCTAGTCTCATGATCCCCAAAAATGGAGTCACATGATTGCACTGTGATACGAGAGAGGACCTCAATTGCTACACCATGACTGACAGTGGACATGAGTCCTTTAAGCACAAGAGGCTGTACTCCTTCAAACGCTGGCAGATTGCCACTGGTTACAGGCAAATCATAGCCCCTAGATTCCATCCGCTGAAAGTCCCCAATATCAACATTATCAAGCTCATCTCGAGGCATGCTGGAAAGGAGGACATTTTCAGTTGTTCTGTCTCGGAATGATAGACGATCAATCACACGTGAGAATAGCTCAAGAACCTGGCAGTAGACATGAATGAAATCTGTGTGCATCATCGCCACACAACCCCAAAAGAGTTGAGGGTAGAGTATCACCTTTTCTGGCTCCATGTTCTCAACCATTACTTGCAATGTCAGTAAAATTTCCATGATGAAGCCCAGAACAGGAGGTATTGGATTTCCCAGGCATCTATGTAGGCAACGAAGGAGTAGGACGCATGTGTCACTTGTAACACTAGGCCGCAATGCACGATAGATCTGGTGAGAACGACAAGCAAGGTGTCTTGACGTGCACTCCATAGCCCATTTGAGTGCCTCAACACCCCAAGTTTCACGAAGATCTCCTTGGAAGAAGATTGCATCAACCATACTCTGAACAAGGGCAGACAGAAGTGCAGCACTAGGAAGCTCGGTCCTTGTAACTGTAGGGTCCTCATTCTCCCACATCATGCTCCCCCGTTTAGACTGAACATACTTGATCAGACTAACAACCTGTTGCTTGTTCTCTCCATCACTGCTTTCAACCTCGTAGAGTTCCAAGTGCCGACCCGCAAGTGAGTAAAGTAGATTCACAAGCAAATGTTGGCAGTGCTCCAGTACAATATCCTCAGAGCTGTCCATGGAAACAAATGTGACATGAAAAAGCAGAGGTAAGTGCTCTCGAAAGTCTTCATCATTCTCATATGCAATTTCTGCAAGTAGAATCAATGCAATATCTGCATGAGTTAGTGAATGCTGCTGGTGCCCTTGCAAAGCTGACTGAAGTTCTTTAGCATTGACGCCATGCACACCAACCCCAGAATGCAAGATATCTTCACCAGAATTTGGAGTGTCAATCAAGTAGTCTCCACTATCCCGGGAGACATGGCGACTCCGTAAACTTCCCGTGGAACTTCGGACCCCCATTAAAGGCCCTGACATGTTTACCAATGCCGGAAGGAGCTGACCTGACCTGCCTGCAGTTACAGGAACAATGTTTAATTCTGGAGGCATGGGACTTAGTGGGCCTGAGGCACTTCGCCCTGTAACACCAGCAGTACGCCAACTCAAGCTTCCACTAGTATTTCTCAATGGACCATCAAGCGAACCCCGGACAAGTAATGGTGACATATGTGGCTGGCTCTCTGCAACAGATGCAAGCTGGGCTGCTGCCGGCCCCTGGGAGAACTCCAAAATAATTCCATTAGCATCACCCCTGTTTGCACCTGGCCCAATTGGTTCGATGCTATCTTCCAGAATCCGCTGGGACAGCTGGTAAACTAGGTGATCAATTGTGCGTTGTGGACATATACGTGCTAGATACAGACTTACTCGCTTGGCAACTGAGAAATATGTGGCAAAAGCACCACTTATTTCAGCAGATGCATTCGAGTCACAATCTTCAATTCCTTTCGTAATCAAGAAATCTAAAACTGGACTAATGTTCCGGGGCTTGCTGGCAATTGTGCTCCAAAGTTTCTCGATTTCATCAGGAAACTGATCCCCATGCCTCCACGTTACATAATAAAGACTTTTTAGTAATCTCTCACTCCAACCAGAATCCTTTAGTTTCCAAAAGTTCAGGTTTTCAATCCATGGAGCCATACAGGTTAATACCTGATGCTGAGCAATTATATCAACAGCGTCAAGTTGTCTCTGCATTATCTCTTCACAAAGGAGCTGGCTCAACTCAGGGTGATCTTTGGCTAATTTGCATGAGAGCTTGTATTGAAACTGTTGGTAGGAATCAGGGAGATTACCAACAACAGCAGCTCGATAGCTACCTGAGCCTTCTGTGCCATCTTCAGCCCACTCGCGGACAGAGAGTGTCTCAAGCATCTGAAGGGCATCATCACGAATTTGTCTAGATGGGTCCACTACCTTGTAGAGGATCAGGCTCAAGAGCCTCTGAATTTCACATTTCGGTATCTCTTGTCGCATGTAGACCTCAGCCAGTATGCTGAAGTAACCATCAGCTATAGCAGGGTCAGAGTAATAGCACTGAAAATCATAAAGTTAATTAGTTCTCAAAAACTGAAAAGATTAAATACAAAAATATAGTCCTAATAAAAAAAAGAAACAAAGCAGAGAAGCTCAAAATTTGAGTAAACAACAGAAGTTGGGATACAAGTAAAAACCACCATATGGAAAGTTGCAGAAATAGGGAAAAGATTTTTAGATTTTGTATAAAATAATCATTGAAGGGCAAAATCTTATCAACTTCCTATATTTTATTGCTTAGAAGACTACAAACCTAGCATAGGCATCATCCCTAATTAGAGGATTTAAATGTTTTACGCTACTGCAATACAACAGATCCAACGATCACACATTCACTTATATAGTTGTAATGTAATGCATCTTTTGTTGTCAGGATAAAAGTGACTATATCAAGTGACATACCTGATCGATGCAAGCAGGAAATAGATCCAAATTTGTAAGAAGAAGATTTTTCAAAGCTAATTTCGCTAAGGCAACACGATGATGACCACCTTTATGCCTATCATGACCAGTAGGACCACGCCCTCCTGGTTGTTTAGAATAAGACAAGGTTCTTGGGTCGACGGGTGAGTAACCATATGGGGCCTTCGGTGCAGGCTCATTGAACAAACTATTAATCCAAAATATAACCCTGCCACTCATTTTCCTTGCATTGTCATCAAAACAAGGCCCGTACAACAGTGAAGCCATAGCAGTCATAGAGGCCCACTGGATTGCCTCAATTTGTTCAGCCAATTCTTTGTCAAATGAAATTTTGTCCACAGAATCTTTTGACCTGTGTTGTGAAGTCTTATATCGTTCAACTTCACGTCGATACTCACTAACACCATCCTGTCCCCACATACTACCTGTGTCATCGCACCAGGATAGAAGAAGATCAAATAGTTTCTTCCTATTTCTAAGATCAAATCGTTCTGATTTTGAATCAACAAATTCGGGTGCCAGAGATCTCAAAACAGAAGCAAGTGCATAGCGTAGTGGTTGTGTTTCTTGAAAGCTATCAGCAGATGCTAGTGCAATATGTTTAGTCGTGTCTTCAATAAACCTCAGATAATGGCGACGGAATACAGGCTTTCGGCCCAAGAATCCTGGCCAGATGTTCTCAGCAACAGTGCGATAAATACTGGCAATATGCACTCGAAGATCCTCACGGCGTGTCTGTTTTTGACTCTGCATCCAAAGGGATGAATACAAAATTTTGAATCAATCTGACTATTCGTAAAACAAGAATTAGTCTTTTATTTGTCGATAGGTTGAAAATAGATTTCAAACCAAGCTGGATGGATATTTGTGTTAGTAGCATCACTTAAATAAAAAACCACAAAAAGGAAAAGAATACTCTATGCAAAATCTTCAGAAAGAGGCCAAAATAATAACAGCCCTCCATGAAATGAACCAAATAATATATTAAAGAGGCATTGGATGTAAGTAGACAATAGAAATACCTTCCACTTTGGTTTTCCCTCTGTTTCAGAAGAAACCTCCTCAACAAAAGATGTGAGTTCACCAAACATTATCTCACAAGATTCCAGGTGCGAGTGCCCAAGAGCCATGGTGGCAGCATGCTAAATTACAAAAGGAGAACAAATCAATTTGACCACTCAAGCTAGAAAAGAGAGCGCTAAAGCAGTTATAAATATCTGAGAGTCGAACAACTTCTATCCTCAATATCTATTTGATGTTATGCTGGACTTCAGGTTCAGGATCCACCTCTTAAAACCCTAATCCTACCCCCCCCCCCCACCCAACAATCCACCAAGATTGAAAGCGAGAGAGTAGAAAATTTTATTCAATCATACATAATTGAACCTTCAGGCACCAGTGTAGTTAGTTGGACATATATGTGTGCCTCCATCATGTATGCATATAATTGTATATCAAGTACCTTAGTATGGATACATGGAAGTACTCAAGAAACATTATTTTTGTCATCAAGTGTTAAAAAAAAAAAAAAAGGTAACCCTGTCTCTGTAGCAAACCTAAGCAATTTTTCTTTTCCCATGAGAATCAAGAAAAAGACAATGCAAAATTTAGGTTTGATGTTCAGACACAAGTTAACACTTGCAAGCAGCCAGCTAAAATGTATTTAGCATAGACACATTAGTTCAAGGCACCCAATGCAGTAACCATGAATGGCATTAAAAAACCTCCAAGGATTCATTCAAATTCCTCGTATACCATTTAGATTCAATTCAAAGCTTCTGAATTTTGATGGACCTGACAGCACAGCTTTTCAAATTGAAAGAAAAGAATTAAATGGGATTAAAACTTACAAGCCCCCTTTCTCCTTGTATTTAAATATGGAAAATCTACCAGGAAACTCTTGTCAATTGAAGCCATTAACATTGATAACTCACAATGCCAATGAAACAGTGCAAACAATTGAATAAGGAGCCATTAGATAGTGTATTACAAGAAAAAGCGTACATATGGCCTTGACCCCATTTCTCATGTTGTGGTACAAAGTGTCTCATGATTAGTGTACTCCTGTCATTTATGCATTAAACCCAAATAAAGCAGAATGATTTTAGCATGTACTTACAACGTGTGCTTCTGATCCAGATCTCAGAGTGGGAAAAATAAGATGATAAAGTTCTCTTGTTGCAGCTATGCTTCCAGCTTCCTTACTATCTGGTGGACATGAACATACAAACATTGCATACATGAGCCACTGATCCAGTTTGTTATCTATATCTTGTGACTGATGAGCTTTTCCACCTAATTCAGCAGGTGTAATATGCACAAGACGTTGCAAAACCTCCACCCTGCCAAGCCATAGTGGGTTAGAAGAGGATTGATGAATTCATTTGTCTTAAAGCCAATTAAACTAGAAAATTTTATATAAAAGCAAATAGCAATTAATATCTCCCTTTTTATTCCCACTTCTGTAATCAAAAGATGGACAAGACTATAAGCAGTTTCCAACGACAATCCATGTCCACTGTACTCGCCTAAGCGTTTACTCTTTGGCAATTGTTACATTTTAAAAAGGAATCAAATAAATGCTAAATTAACCATCAAGTACGTAGCTCATTTTAACGGACATAAAGCTACCATCAATGAACAACGATTGAAGTCTGCACCTTTATTTGCTTAAAGATAAAACAATAAGACCCCACTGACCTCAAATTGCAAAGACAATAGACATGATTTTTCACATTCTTCCACCACTCCAATACAAGAAATATGCCTAGGGCATTGAGACTAATCCCCATTATCTATCAAAAGAACATCCGATGATTCTAGGCAAAACATAAAGATACTATAGCAACACATATTCCTTGGCAAAGACGTGTAACAATTATATACAATTTATCTTATTGTACGTACTTTGCATCTTGAACTGAGCTTGGGCAAAGTTCAGCTGCATATTTGACAAGCTCACTAAGACACCTTGCCCACCTGTTCTTATCAGGACTCTCAAATATTATAGATTGAAGAGTCACCTCTGGGGGAATAGCATCAGAATCTCGCCTGTAATCAAACATACGACCAGAGTCCCAATAGCAACTCTGAACTATGTCCTCCTGCAATAATTACTTGAGTTCAGAATATCGCCCTTCGTAGAAAAATTAAATGGATTAAGTAATATACATGAAATCATAAACTAAATATATCCCACCCCATGTTCTTCCAGCACATCAATTACGAATATAGGTTCAGCTTCATATCTTTTATTATTATCTGGTTGCTCGCAAAGTGTAAGGTCTCGTATGTCATTCCTTAAGGCACGCACACAGCGCAATAATTCCAACGCTGTATGACGAATCTGGCTATCCATGGAGCTAAGGAAGATAAGACCAACTGCATCAATTTCCGATGCACGAAACTCAACAGCATCTCCTGGTTGATGAAAAGAAGACTTCTTGAATCCACTGTTTTGCTGCACCATCCGCTTTGCATCTTGAGCATCTTGTGCCAGTTGATCATCAATAAGACAAGCTCTCCAAAAACGCATAAGTTCTAACAGTCGCCCCAATGATGTTTGAATCAAAAGAGGGAATTCATCAGGTAGTCGGAGGATGAAGTTGGCCATCCCTCTCATTACTGCAAAGCGACGATGAGGAAGGTACCTGACAATCCGGTTCAATACCTGAACTGCTTCATCACGAACACCAGGATCAATGCTTATCCCGTGTTGAGGTATTATTTCAGTTATCTTATCACTTCGGCCAACTTCTTCAATTAGGTAAGGTATGCACTTCAGCACTGACCGGAACAAATATCCTTGAGACTTTTCCTTGGTTACGGCATCTGAAAAGCAAAGAATTCATATGGCAAGTGCCATTGCATCCAGATAAGAAGTAAATAGAAGTCAAAAGTGGAAAACTAGCATTCATAGCAGCAGTAGATCTTCAAGTAAATAACTCAATAAAGAAAATGTTACAATAGATGCTCAGGGTAAAAACATAAAATAGAGATGTTTGATTGACAGCAATGTACAATAATAACAGAATTCACACTTCCATTTACAATACAGACAATCCTTGCAGTTAAATCTTAGTCAGAAACGTCACCATGTAATTCTAGTAAAATGTATACCGATAAATATTTTATCCCATCTCCAGATTTACAATTGGTTCTTATTCTAATTTCATCAACATATAGAGGAGGCAATCCTTCAACCATTGCAAGTCACTGATAAAAGTTCTAGACTACAGAAAACATAAGTCACTTAACTGAATCATTTAGTCTTTGATTATTTCAGCCTTCAGCATGACATAATTTTGTCATCTCTAATATCTTCACATGAATTCTCTTGCATAGCTTGGGTATAGTCAAGCTTTCTCTGGCATATCTAATGCTTCAACTATGTATGTAAGAGAGTTAGAAGGGAAATAAGCCCAAAGAAAGGAACCTAGAAAACGAGCAAATGGAAGCTTCGATAACAGATTCAAGCTGTCTTAAGTCAGCTTGGTTGAGACAGTTGGTTTGAGCTAAAACACTTAAAGCATATCCTCATGCCTATTTTTTTTTTTCCAAAGGAAACAAAATTAAACTAGTTCAATTCAGTTTCATACATGATCGATTGATGCATTATATTGAACTCAGGCTGAGTTCACAAACAACTGCAACAATTCAAGATTTATGTCTTCAACCCAAGATTCAACAAATAAATTTTCAAAAAGACAACAAGTGGGCTAGGAATTATTATCTAGCCATTGTTATGCATACAAATATTTTCAGCTTAAGGTGACTCAGCCATCAAAAAATTGGAATATAGGGATCCATAAACAAATAATAAGCTAAATACAAAAAATTAGGATTTCTTTGTCTTCGTGACTTAAATGTGATCAGAAGCCAAAATTTTAAGTTTTGTTAAATACTGATTCTACAATCAAGATTTTTAGGAAAGACTTACCCATTGTGGTCCTTGAAGAAGTAAAAAGAGCCTGGCTATATGTCCTATGGCAAGACCTTAATATTGACTCAATTGCAGCCTTTACTTTTGGTATGTAGTGGCCGATATCATGACCTGCTCATGCAACATAAACAGGATAGTGATTGGCATGAAACATATGACAATTACTTGCATTTTACAACCAGTTATCAGTTACCTTTAAATATTTCCAAGCCAACATGCTGACTTGAAGGTGACATAACAATGGCAAGCAAAGCACGCAAACCAATAACTTTTGCTTCACTTGGGTTATCTTGCTTCAGCAATTCTAAGATCATATGATTCATGGCAAAATCAAGGTTATGTTCTGCTATAGTCACACAGAATTCCACAAGTTTGTCATGTTGTACATCCTGATTTAGCATGCCTTTCCTCAGAACTGTTAACAGTTGGGAAGTTACACTATCAAGGTAATCCCATATACGATTTGGAGGTTGGTTGGCTGCATGAACACTCAAGTAGAATCTCAAAACTCTATGAAGACAGTCCAAAGCCATGAAACGATGATTCTTGTCCTGCATAAATATCACCAGACGTTTTGTTATAAGGACAGTTGAAATGGAAACTTGTAAATATGATCACAGGGTCTAAGCCCCCAGAAAAGCAAGCAGATAAAAGCACAAGAGGAGTTGGCAAAATCAACCAGGTGACTATATGCAAGACCAGTCCATCTACAGGGCTCAGACTATATATATGTATAAAAGCAAACTTACTCGTAGAAGCTTATAGAGTTGCTCCATGTGAGAGCTTAAGTTGCTGTGGAATATTTGAGGATCACCAAGACATAGAAGAAGAGTCACCAAAGGATAACCAACCTAACACAGAGAATTGTTTATGTGAGGGAAGAAATAAAACCTGAATCAGAGAAACATGCGAGGCAAATGAAGAATGTTTGATAGACATTTCCAAAAAAGTTAAAACTTGATTATTGAAATAGATATTATCATCCTAGAAGCAGGATGGTTCAAACTTCAGCGATCAGAAAAATTACAACATTCCAAAAACTAGGGAAGAATACTTTCAAATAAGAATTTCACATTCTAAACTACATACAGATAAGCATGCACGGACAACTAACTCTCTTTCTTGAAAATAGGTTCACAAAAAAAACAAAGAAAAAAAATTAGATTAAAGTTGTTGAGGCACCTAGAGCATGCTAAAAAGCAGAAAGGGTTATAATCCCAGAGAAAACATGCAGTGATTAAAATTTGCTAAAAGAATCATGAATCTTGAATGATGAATTAGTTTCACTCATACCCTTAAACTTCAGTTATAACAGTCAAGCCCCTTCAACTACATTAATAGATGAACCAATGGTTCTTATCATTTAACAACCAATCAATTATTTGATAAAAATGTCAAGCATGAGATGAAACCAACCTTAACATTTTCCACTTGAAAAAGTAACGGATTTAAAACAAGAGAATCTATCGACTTGTTTCACATACTTGGGAAAGTTCTTTTTCTAAAACGAAAATCAAAGAAATATACATGTAATCAACCCAACTGAGGGTCTCAATGAACAGTACTCTTTCTTTTAGCCAAGAAAAACTCTTGGGTTTTCTCTTCCTTTGGAAATTCATTCGTTAAATTCCATCTTAACTTTTTACCGTATGAAATCCTGCCCACTAATAATGGAGAAAATCCAAAGACCTATCGATAGCAAAGTGGAATAAAAAAGAAGTTTGACAAAGTAATGTCTCTTTACTAAATAACGCATATTATTTTATAAACAGGAGTAGATTTCATTTTTGCCATTGTAAGCCCTAGAGTCATTTGATTAGAGATTGGTCAATGTTCCTGTTTTGAATTTTGGGACAGTCTGAATATTAAATAATGTATTTATTTTTATGAAACTAGTAAGTGTTCTTTTTTCTCTGCCATGTAGTACAATTACAGGATGACATCTATGCTTTTGAGTTCAAAAGCAATCAAACAATTTGAAATTCGAAGTAGAAGATAAAAGATGCTCTTACAGCTATATGTTTGCTCTGTTTGTCCATCCAATGAATGAGATTCTCTCTGATTTGCCCAACAGCTTCATACCACAGAGTGAGTGCAGGCTCTACACCGGTAGGAGGCCATTGGTTCTTCCCGCTATCTGCTAGAGGTGCTAGGATGTTTGAAAGCATGCTGCATAAAGCATGGTAAAGTTCACTTTTCCGTTTATGAGGAGCACGAGTAAGAGGGTTTGCTTTTGCCACAAAAGAGGCAGATGCATTCAATCCTCCCTCAGTCTTTACCTGTCAACTAGCTACTGTCAAACACTGGTCCTCAAGACGTCTTTTACTTCAAGGAGGAAAAAATGCAGAAAAACATATCATTCCATACCCCTAGTTTCAGGTAGCGCATCCCATTTATAATACTAAGGGTCTCACTTCTGGCAACGCTACTGTCTATCCGACGAGTATTCAATTCCATGAAAAAGCGCTCAGTTACAGAACTAAATCTGTGAAACCAAAAAAAAAAAAAAAAGAGAGAGAAGAACAATTAATATATATGAATATAATGAAGCATAACATGGAAGACATGTCACAAAGAGTTTATGCCTATTTCTAACCAAATTTTCAGCCAATACTTAGATCTTTAAGAAGTCAACAAATGAATGCATCTGGAAGCTAGAAATTATTAGAAATTATTAGAAACAAAATTCTCTTTTGTGGGGACCGAAGACTAGTCGCACTGAAAACACTTAAAACGGTTTTTTTTTTTTTTTTTGCGAAAGAACACACCACTCATAAAAACCATGGCAAACAAGCATGGAATCTTATATAATTAATAGTCACACACCCTAACCCTCCTACACTTAAAATGGGTTTTAGAAGTAGCAAATTCACAACAAGGGAAAGGAGCAGGTAAGGGGCGCAACTAAGCACACAAGTATGCAAAAGAATACTCAAAATAAGGGGAAATAAAATAAGGCACAAGCTATAAGATGTTAAGGAATTTGTGGCATGATTCAGAAATAGCAAAATTATTGGAGAAAGGACTCCTAAGAACCATAAAAATTAAATGAATGTCTTTAGTATTGCACTTTGTTCACAATGAACTGCCTTATCTTTTTTCACTAAACCAACATAACTTCCCAAATGAATGCCATTAGCATTTTGCTTTGGTAATAATTGAGAAAATTATCATCAAAAAGGTCAAAGGAAAAGAAAATAACACCACAGGATAACACCATCTTCCGAAGGAAGATTGCATAAAAAAATACAATCTGGCATTCTTCAACATCTAACAACACTTACATATGCCCGCAAAGGTTGATCGCTTTATTTCAAATAAACCATTAAAATATTATATATATTATTTCCCTTGCTAGCATGAATGATATCTAGATTCAGTGATGAACACTTTATTAAATGTGGTGTCATAAACAGAAGGAAAAAACCACTGGGGAAAAAAAAGAAACGGCGAGACGCAAGGAGTTAGCGATGCCTTCTAATTTATTGATCAAAAAGGCATCATCTAGAAAGTTTGATAGTTAGAAAATAAAGATTAAGAAACCAGGAACAATGTCCAACTCGGTTATTCACCACATGTACCAGTTACATGAAAAACAAGCTGATAATAGAAAGTTCAAAGTTTAGAAAAGAATGAAAAAGAAACCAGGAAAAGATGTTCAACTAAGTCTATTTGCGAAATAATTCCCCAGTTACTTGAAAACCATATGGTTATTCTCATGCATAATGGATTCAGGATAAAACAAACAGCGAACCAATATGGATCACCGATAAACTCTTCCCTTCATCCACCAATATTACCTTTCTCTCTTAGTACATGAAAAACTTATTGGACCCAGGGCTACATAATAGAAGGTAGTACACTTCTATTCCATAAACCTAAACCCACTCCCAAAATGTTCAAATTTGAGACCTCCAAGATAAATTCCAAGATGTTTCAACAAAAAGGGGAAAAAGGAATAAATCCTAACGCTTAGCCATGGGGATGACCCTTTGCAGACATTATTTTTACCATTTTCTAATATACAGAATTTCAGAATCTAAATCTTATGCTTTTCCACCAATGGAGAGTGGGTATTGCCATCATACGAACTTCTATCGAAATATTTCATCATAACTAAAAATTCAGAAACCATTTTATAATGGTATAACAAGTATCAAGTCACTGACATTTCTATCAGATTCTAATGTCACCAGATAACAACACAGCTACCTGATCCAAGATAAGGCGCCTAGGAGTTGAGCAACTAAGTCGAGAAGGAGACCCCGCAAATCAACCAGTGAGGGATACTCAACCTGGCTAACAACCCTGCAACAAGAATTTATTGACTTCAACTCAGTCATCCAGAAAAATTATGCATAAGTAAATTGTAAGCAAAAAGCCTATCCATTGCTTTGGCCTTATTTTATATATCAACTCAAAATGTAGTCAATCATTTTTCTTGGGCCATGCAATGAGATTTGATACATTATATTTATAATATTAAAACTTGATTTAAGCAGGTCCAGACCCATCCTTAGCAGGCTTACCTGTCAGCATTAATTAGCCAATCGAAAACAAAATTTTCAAGACCAGACCAAAGCTTCTCTGCAATGAAAGCATAGCGCATCACTGAATTATAAGAAAAACAAGTAGAATTGCAAAAAGTAAAAAAAAGCAGGGAAATGAACAGACCAGTAAGTCCCTCCTGTGGACAGCACTCAACAAAGCGAATACAAGCTGAACAAAAAATGCACTCCACAGCAAGCTGCTCACCGTGGAAAGACAACATTGAACTCATAGTGGATTAAGCAGATAAAAATAGTGCTTCATCAAACTCAGAGAACTAAAAGGTAAATATTGTTTTGGAGTGAGTTTCTGTCTAACACTTATATTCAGTTTCCTTTTCAACTGCTACTGTTTTTCTTGGGGGGGGGTTTGGAAGGGGGGAGAGCAATGTTCTCAATCCATTGAATGTAATAAAAATTCACTGAGTTTGTATGTAACAAAAACTATAAACTATTAGCGCATACAAACCTTTCTTTGGAATGTAGATGCATCATTTGCGCCCTTTGGGGATTCACTACAACCAAGATCCCAAAAGCAAAGGTAAGAAAAAGAAACCCTACGGTCGTAAAACAATTAGACTTCCTGACCCTGTGCCTTGATAGAGTGCATTACCTTGTCATCAGGTTAAAGAAAACCTGAGATGATTGATTAAGGATTGCTGACTACAGCTTTTCATAACAAACAAACTCTTGGGATATACCCCTGATAAAAAGCCCACTTCATTGTTTGAAATTTTATGAGATAGAAACAGTTTGAGGAGATAGAAACTGGTAGTGTACATTAGTAGCATCTTTGCACTAGCAGTCCTGTCTCAAATAGATGATTTTGTTTTATAAGACTTTTAATTTAAAATAAAAGTGATGGTTGAGATCAGTTTTATTTTACTCAAAGAATTATATTGATTTATAGAAGTACGATCAGGAGAAACTTCATCTTATCAGACTTTTAGGGCTATCAAGATACCTTCTCAACCTTTACTGTTCTCCCTCCATTATTAACAAACAATATTGTTGCGAAACAGATATTTTCAAACTATTGAAACTAAAGGGATTTGGGGATAAAAGTTTGTAGGAAGGGAAAAAATGGTAAAGAAGCAAATGATACACCTTTCTCGCCATCTTAGAAGAGCTTCCAGAAGAGGAACAGGTGTGTGTCGTGCAACCATAGCCAAGGAATCTAGCACTTGCTCGTAAGCAGGGTCAGATGGTCGAAGATACTGGCCATCCTGTATGTACAACAGGAAAGAAGAACATAATATATTGAGATAGACATCAATCAAGAAGCGCAAAATCACCATTCATTAGTTAGGAAAGACCATGAAATTTATCAACTATGGCATATTTAGGTAATATGTTAATGCTAAGGTTGCCAAACAAACGAAAAAGAAGAGCCAACTTTCCCATTCAACATTCCAACTCTTGGTCCCCTTTATATATATATAGAGTTACCAAAGGTTGACCCAAATCTGAAAAAACCATCAAAGTGAACCAAATCCAAACCTGAACCAACCCGATTTAACGAAAAAAAAATCAACAACCTGAAATTGAAAAGACCGAAACTCGAATTAACATGATTATGAGATGATCCAAACCTGAAGGACCCAAAATCTAACTCAAATGATCTAAAATTAAACTTATCTGATTTTAAAATGCAACAACTTGGACCCAGAATGACTCGAACCTGAATCAACCCCAAGGAACCCAACCTGCTGGATTGACACCTTTATGTTTAAGTTAACTACTACTCTTTCTAGATGAAAAAGGATAACCTTTTTACATTACCCTAATCTCCCAGAATCTTCTTGTAAAACTTCTTCTCTTTATTACATCAAGAACCTAAGTCCTAATTCAATTTCGCTTTCTTGAAATGCCAAGATGAATCGCAACAAGCCACTATTCAAGATGAACAATCAATGAAATGTAAGCCTCTAAAGTTTTCAAACCAAATCAAAATGACCAGGAAATCATCATTATCTATGTTTCTAGCATTGACATATTCAATCACCAGATGCTCATTAAAGGTCACTACGTAGGGAGAAAATCTAAATACCATGAGAAACAAACTCAAACACTCGTTTTTGCTATAAAACCAAGTTTGACATAAGCTTAGCTAGCAAAGCTAAGGCGGAAAAAGCTTCTACCAAATTAGAAGCTTATGGATCATTAGCCGAAGTCTCTCTATCTCTCTCTCTCTGATGTTTCTACAACCTTGAATGAAAGCATAATAGCTGGCATATCAGCAAATTCACTACCTTCAACAATCCACCAAGTCCAGTCCAAACTCACTTAAATGAAAACAATTTGCATCAAATTTTATTCAATAAGAAAAAGCAGCGCCTGCTCAAATCAAACTCATGTTACCGAGTACTGAACTATGCTATCAGATTAAGAACTCCTCAATTTCCGGTACACTCTTCACAAAACAAAATCTCCACATGTTTAAAAATTCCGATATATACACACAAATTCCATTTCTCGTAAACCCCCTTTAATATTCAAATCCACAGCAGGTGTATACTCTGTGACACTGAATACGACCTAATAAACATTTTTGCATAGAAGGGCTTTTGCAGTTTTGGGGTAAAACATCACTAATTTGGAAGTTAAAACACGAAAAAAGCTTAAACACATTTCCAATACATAAAATCATGATTCTATCAAATTCAAGAAAATTAAACATTATACCAACGAGAAGAAAATTTATGAATAAGAGAATGAGCGAAGAAAACCTGAGCCTGAGCCGTTTCGATGCGGCGTCGAGCGAGCGGAAGAAACCGTTGCAGCAACGCATCTACAATCAATTTGGCAGCACTCCCTGCCTTCATTTTGTCTCGCATTAGTCGCCAACCTACAAATTCTCGAAACATTAAAAAAGCAAAAAGTTAGGGCTCAAAAAAGCCATTACTACAATAGATTCCACTAGCAAAATCATATGCCAAAGTGAGGGTTCAAAATGGGAAAGAAGAGGAAGTGATACCCGAAATTAGGATTTTAATTAACAATAGACATTGCAGATAGCTAACGAAGAATCAAGCCTTGCTGGTCTTTCTTCCTTTTTTTTTTTTTTTTTTTTGCTTGCTGGTCGATGATCTACGAAGAGTTTAACACTCTCGATGTGGCTAATTACAATTTTGGGGGCCTTTCTGAGAATGTAATAAAATCGTTATTAAGGAAAATCGCAAGATTTACAAAAAGTTATCAGCAATTACAAATGAAATTTCCAGGCGATAAATATATAATATAAATCGGAATATTTTGTGGAAATTAACCAAACATAAAACTGTTTTGACAATTTGATTCAAACTGAATTTTCGTTCCTTAAATACAACAATATTTTTCCTTTTTTCTTTTTTAATGGTCTGCTCTGGTAATAATAATTTTAATTTTTCATTTGGAAGTAAGTGCAGTCCTGATCTTGTCTAGTCTTGTCTTGTTTGCCTGCTTTTAGCATTTTTCTTTTTCATTTTTAATTTAGTTTACTTTACATTTCATCATTATATTACAGCGTTATACTGCGAACTGAAATTAGTGAAATTATTTAATTTTTTTCAATCATGAATTAAAATAACAATATAACTATTTTAAAAATTCATAAAGGAATATTTTAGAAAATTATTAGTAAAAAAAATTTTAAAAAATTTTTTAGTGATGCATAATTTTCGAAGGCTATGAAGACCTAAAATTATTTCAATATGAATTAAATTTAAACATAAAAAGAAAATATAAAATAAATGTAAGCAAAAATTTAAGATAAGATAAAATATAATAATATAATATAAAGGATGTTAAATCTTTGAATTAACAATTTATAAAATAAAAATCATTTAAAATTTAGATTTAATAAATATAATCATTTTACCCGATAGTTTATGTTTAAAGAAAAAACCTTCAAGAATTAAGAAAAAAAAAATTAAGTAGCAATTTATTTACTATTAGAATTGGACACATTTGCTGAAAAATAATGATGTTTTTAGAAGAGATTAAATAAATAGATAAAAATTAAAATTTTTTAAAGTGTATAATTAGTGAAATTAGTTGGTAACTTTTTAAATCTCAGTAGATTTTAAAGGTCAGGAGTATTTTTTTAAATAGCAGGGGGTAATTTTTTAAGTTTAATAGTATTTTAAATATAAAAATATGTAAATGTTATTAATATTATTTTTATTTTAATTAATTTTTTGAGATTTTCTCAACAAAAAAAATCAAATATCATATTTTGTTTTTAAATTTATTAGATTTGATCTTTTGAATTAATATTGCTTGAAACTGGTAAAATAATTCTTTACCAGAAGAAAACCATTGTTGTCCTATTAAGTTTTGCGAGTAATTGTACTAATTATAAAATAATTGATTAAAATTAATGCCATAAATCAAGTAACTTTAATTTAATTAATTAATTTTAAAAACCCTAAATAAATACTAAATAATAAAATTAGGTATTAATTTTTTATTTTTTAAAGTTTTTTTAAAAATAAAAATCACATTTGTTAACAATTATTCATTCTTTTAAAAACTACATAATAAAATTATTTTCTTTCATCCACATGATAGGTGTAGCTATATCTGATAATTTATTTATCTGTATGATATTTATATATTTTTATATGTTATAATTATATTTAAAGTATTATATATTTATATAAAATTTTAATATATTAATAATTTATTTTACATAAATTTTAATATATTTATATTATATGTGTATTATTTTTAATTATATCTTATTTTATTTATCTTTTTGTCCTATTTTTTGTCATTAAAATTTATTAGATCAAAGTAAAGCCAATTCTAGTAAAATGTAAAAACTACGAAAAATGAGATTTTATCCATGTTCCCTGATTTGATTGCACACATGACCCATTGCTGGCAAATACACACATACAAAAATACGTACGTACATACAGACATGTACGTATGGAGACATACTCTTTCTATTACCTTTTTTTTTTTTTGATAATTAACATACCCTTTTAATTATCATTTGATTATAACACATCCATTATATGAGTATATAAGATAAAAATATTAATAAAATAATTATTTTGAAATTAATTTTTAGATGTAAAAAGACATAATAATCCCTAATTTATATCATTATAAATATTTTTTTATTTTTAAATAATTTCACTAATTGAATTGGTATCATTTGATTCGTAATATTAACTTGGTCAAGGACTTTAAATATAGGTATAAGCAAGAATTATCAAAAATCATATCTTTTATATTTTATATAAGTCTTATAATTTTTGACAGAAAAAACATGATATAAACCTGAAATGTTTAATAAACGCGAAAATAGTACAATAAACATGGCATGAAATGATTAAACCCGATTAATACGATTAACACAACAAGTTTAATATACATATCGTATTTTTATTTAAATTTTTAACATATGTAATAATTTGTGTTATGTTTAGGTTTACGTTTAGATTTACTCACGTAAAAAAATATAGATACATAACTTACCAATTTTATTTTTAAGATAATTTTTTATTCTTATGTACGCAAAATCAATGCAATGAAAATATTTGTGTCATATTTTATGTCGTTGTCAAGATCTTTTAAGTGAATGAAGCTCATTTTTTTTTAAGGTGGGATTATTGGGGTTTAAAAAATGCTTAATAATTCGTTTATTTTGTTATCTTGCTTTATTTAAGAAGTAAAGTTGCCATCTTAATTCGCGTCATTTGAGATGGCAAGTTTCCTTTTCTTTGTGAAAGCACTATCTCAAATAGTTGTTTCTCTTCAGGCAAAATAAAATTCAAGATAAGAAAAACATGTAATTAGCATTGCTCGGAAGATTTTATCACTGATCACTAAAATGTAATGAAATTCTAAGAGTTGAACAAACATGATCATTCCCTATGATTGGTTACTTCAACTTTTCTTTTTTCATTTAAATCAAAGCTGATAGGCCTTGACCATATCAAGTTAAAAATTTAGATCCAATAATATTAAACATAATTATATAATAATAACACATTAAATAATTAAAATACAAAATAGTTCATGTCTCAAAGCCTATATAATACAAACTATTAATTTATTAAAATTTATATAAATGTAAAATATCTTAAGTACGATTATGATATGAATATATGAATTACGAAATCTACAAAAATTCCAACATGTTTCCCGCACTTGTCCTTAGCCTTTCCATTCTAATCAAGGTGATCAAAAAAGGAAACCTCAATTTAAATCTATGAAGCATGAATATGGATATGCAATACGAGTATGATACAATGATAAGATAATTTTTTTAAAAAATAAAGATATAAATATGGCAAGATACAAAAATAAAAAATATTTTTTTTATATATTTTTATCTAAAAAAATATAATTATGAATATTAATACTTTATAACATTATTAAAAATTTAAATATGTCCATTAATTTATGAGTTTATATAATTAATAGCCCAAATCTACAACAAGTCTAAAACTATAAGCAGTTTTTTATTGGATTTAAATTAAACTATTCATTTATTAAACTCAAAGATCCCTTAAAATATACTATGGGCTTAAAGATCTGAAGCCCATAGTATATTTTAAGGCTATTGACAATATATTTTATCTAAAAAAATTAAAATAATATATAAACATTATATAAACATGATACAATATATTTAAAAATTATTGACAAATTTAATATTATATACTTAATACATATATCATATTTATCCTTAAAGTCTTAACGTTTTTATTAACTTATGTTGACATGAAAAAAAATATAAAATTACGCAAAAAGTCTAGCCCTAACAATACTCACCACATCCTCGTAAGCCAAAGCATTTTCAACTCTAGGGACGCCACGTCTCCGCCTTTTGCCTACCCTATTTGCGAGACAACAACCGGCATGCCCGAAAACACTTCTTTCTTCATTGCATAAAGAAATGCATCAATGGTTGCCTCAAAAAGTTGCCATACATCAACTTACCGCATTGAACCATGTCTTCGCTTCTAAAATCGCGTAGTCCTGTAATAAATATTGCTTCAAACTGCTGAACTATGGATACACATTTATCAAGAATGGTAGGTAGACCTCATTTCCAACTGCAACTATCGAACTTAGCTTGGAAATATGCGATGAGCAAGTATATTATTACTTAAAAAAGATTTTGCATGAAATGTATCAATTTTACATTTTATTTTAGTTATTATATAAAAAAATATTTGATTTAAAAGCATCAATTTATATTGTATTTTATATTATTACAATAAATATTTTTATTATCATATCTTAGTCTTTTAAAAATTCTTATATTATTGTATTTATGTCATTTCGTACTTGTATTGCATACTTGTGTCTATGTCCGTGCTTCCTAGATTTAGAGCCATCGCAGTAGAAGATAGGAGAGCCGGAGGCAAGGGATGGAAGGATTTCATTCGGAAATTACCAATCCTGAGATTGATTCTGGTTCATGGAAAGGCCTGCGAAGTAACTAGATCAACGTCAAAGATCGGAATTCGAAATGCCACTGGATTTGAGAATGTTGATCAGTTTCGAAGGTCGGTGGGAGGTTATTAGGAATGACAATAAAGCGGGACAGGTGAATATTGTAAAATTGACCTTCGTCCCGTGTTGAACTATTCTGCTCCGTTACTCATCTCGTTTCACTGTGGATGCTAAATCTTCAATGCCGTTACTATCTATGGATGTCGAATACACCATTAACGCCAGCCTCCCTCCCCATTTGATTCGATATTTCATAATTATTTCTTTTTTTTTTTCAAATAATAAATTATATGTTACTACCAGCTGATCAGTTTCATCCTAATAGAGGGTTGAGATAAGGGTGCCTGTTATCTTCCTTTTCATTCAACTTGGTTGTTGAGGGTCTTAGCATACTGCTACACAAGGCTGAGTCCATTGGAATGTTCAATGGTTTTAGTGTTGATAGTGATTCGATTACTATCTGTCATTTACAATTTGCTGATGATACTTTGATTTTTGCGAAGCTGATTTAGATCAAATTCGTGTTATAAAAATGGTACTAAGATGTTTTCAACTAATTTCGGAATTTAAGGAAAACTTTTCAAAGAGTAGTTTAGTCGGGATTAATACGGAGCATAGTGCTGTGCACCGTCCAGCTTAGTCAGTGAATTGTAATTGTGGGAACTTGCCAATCAATTACTTAAGCCTTCCTTTGGGTGCGAATTCGAAAAGCAAGACAACTTGGAGGCCGGTTCTCGATAAACTCCAGAAAAGACTTGCCAATTGGAAATCCGAGTACATTTCGACGAGTCGTCGCTTAACTCTTTTTAAAGCTGCTTTTGAAATCAACCTCTTTATTTTATGTCAATCTTGCAAGTTCCAAAAGGAGTTGCCAAAGAGATTTGAGCGTCATTTTCTCTGGAGTCGCAATGTTGAAAATAGGAAGATCCATTTCGTTGATTGGATTCTGTAGGTAAGAGTAAGAAATCAGGTGGGTTGGGGTTGTGCAAGGTTTTAGTAAAAAACAGAGGACTTTTGAACAAATGGCTATGGCGATGTGGAAATGAACAAACAGTTTTTGGAGGTGTGTTTTATGTTGATGACGAAAACAACTTGCTTCCTAGCAGCATTGATAACTGAAAGTTTTCGACTGTGTGGAAAGATATATGTAGGCTGTTATCGGATGAGAATGAATTTCACGACGTGGTCCAAACTGGCTTTGGAGTTTTAATTGGAGATGGAAATCTTGCACGGTTGTGGGATGATGAATGGATTGACGGTTGTATTTTGAGATTCAGGTTTCCTAGAATTTATGCACTTGCTTGCAAGAACATCGGGACTGTGTCAGAATTTGGAGCTTGGGTGGATGAATGTTGGCAATGATCTGTCCATCTTCGCATGAATCTATTTAATTGGGAGATATCACAGGGGAATGAGTTCTTTAATCTTATTAAAACCATTATCCTATCAAGAGAACGCCAAGATAAAATTTTTTGGAAGCCAGATGCTAATGGAAGATATAGTGTGAAATCTTTTTGTTGGTCAGTTCACAATTGTGAGTCTTCACCTTTCTCATTTCTAAATTCAGTTTGGTCAGGTCTTGTCCCTCCAAAGGTAGAGCTGTTCTGTTGGCAAGTTTTAAGAGAAAAACTTGCGGTCAAGGAGGAGCTGGTAAAAGGAATTTGTTGAGTTGAGAGAGAAGTCTTTGCACATTTTGCAATATGGTTCCTGAATCTGTCACTTATCTGTTTTTAAATTGCCAAGTAGCTTGGAAGTTATGGACTACTTGTTGCCACTGGTAGGGTATTTAAAGGGTGGCTACTGACTCAGTTAAAAGTGTTTTCAATGAGCTATGGCATAAAAATAGAAACAGAGATGTTTGGTGCATGTTATTTTTTGCCGTTCTTTGGACCGTGTGGTTAGCCCGAATGATATTGTTCTCAAAAATCAAAAGTTTGATCAACTTCAAATCTTTGATTGGGTTAAAACCCGTATGGCATGTTGGTGCAAAGCAAAATGGCCTTTGACATCATTCTCATTTTCAGTCTTCTTTACTGCTGCTAGTGAATTTTCATTTAGTGTGCATTCCAAGCCTATCAAGGTTACTGCTTCTTAGTGCCTTCCGCCATCTGGTTTTATGAAGTTTAATGTCGATGGTCCGTGAAAGGTAAACCTGGGCTTGCTGGGATTTGGAGGAGTCTTGAGAGATGAATTTGGTATGATCAAAGGTATGTTTTTGAAAACCATGAGCTTTTTGGAATCAAATCAAGCTGAGTTCTTAGCAATTTCGAGGCTTTGATATGTTGACTGTTTGTGCAGTCTGAATTTTTTTAAATTCTTTTCCCTTGATCATTGAAAGCGATTCCAGCAATGTAATTTCTTGGACGACTGATGCGTCTAAGTTCCCTTGGTGTATGAAGTCTATATTTGATAAAATTGAGGCCATTAAAAGAAAATTTCATAGCATCATTTTCAACAAGTTTAATAAGGTAGCTTGCTGTAAAAGGTTAGAGATTTGGTTTAAGTGGCTGGTAATTTGAACGGTGTCAACAATCTTTGGGAAACTTGTTATCGTTGGCTGATGATGCTTGATAAATCAACTTACCAAGACAACAAGCAAGTTATGACAAGGGCTTGAAGCTGGTTTCGTGGTTTTATTCTCTCGTGTACTTTGAAACTGGGGATGATAGGTTTGGTCTCTCATAAAGATTTGGGTTGAGTTTTAGCTTATGTACTTTGAAATTGGGAGTATAGGTTTCGTCTCTCATCGAAATTGGCCACTTTTTGTTATGTCTTCTGGTTGTTTGATGTATTGAGGTAATGAATTTTTGTTTGGTTTTAAATAAGATTAAGTGGGTTGTTTTTTTACCGTTTTGAACCGTAGGTTGAAGAGATTATGCACTTATTTCTTCTTATCTTGCCTTCAAAATTAAAAAAAAAAAATCATTGAATCATACGGAAATATAATATATATAATTATGTTAATAGTTTATTGTCTTTATAAAAATTTAAATATCTAAAAGTAAAATAATAATTTTAAATAAACGGGTTACAATGGGTGGATTAAATAATTACTAAAACGATTCTATCCTTACTTTTTAAACAAAAAAACCCATCCCGCCCTACTTTGCTTTTACTTTTTAAAAAGAAAAACTCCTTTCGTTTGAAGCGGATCTTCGAAATCTATCGGATAAGTCGAGTATTATCATTCGTAAAATTTATTGGGCAAATGCAATAGAAAGCAAATTAAAACTTAAATAATTAATAATATAAATAGTGATTTTCATTCTTACATTTTTCATCTTGATTTGAACTGTAGATTTGACAAATCTAATAGCAAGAGGTAGGAGATTTGCACCTGCTGCAGATAGAAGAAGCAAGAAGATTAAAAATTAAAGAACCACGACCCTGAACTCTCATTGTTATTAGCAGTTTTTTTTTTGTTAATTTTGTATCCCTGGACTCCAACTAACACAAGCTCACCCCCCCCCCCCCCACAAAGAAAAAATGAAAAAGAACATTGCTGTGCGTTTGGTCATTGAAATGTAATAGAATTATAATGTAATAATTATTTTATGAAAATAAAATAGATTAAAATTAGAATAGAATAGTTTACGTAATAGTTTAGTTTAGTATAATGAAACAGTATAAAATTCGAATCTTCAGTAAAAAGAATTGAAATATCTTAAAATAATTTTTTATTCTATCTAAGTTTATAATAATTATTTAGTGAAAACATTTAATGATTATTCAATAATTTTATAAAATAAAATTATAATCAATTATTTAATAAAATAATTACTTTTTGAACCAAATAATTATATTACTATAATGCATTAAATATAACCATAATAAAATTTTTATTTTTACAAACCAAAGACACTATTATTGCCTATGTTTAGTGTTACCTAAAAGTTAAAATTATTCCATTGCAATGCACAGGAAACGTAGCAGAGAACATATTCGAACACATCTTTTGGGATTCCATAGTGCTGGTAGCCTTAAAACAACCTGTTAATAAATGCATTTGTGATTTAAATTACATAATTAATTGTTCTAAATTCTAATCATTAGAAAGACGCAGAATCAAAACTCTGGCAGAATCCCTACTTTGTTAAAGGGAAGGAATAAAGACGACAATCAAGCGACCCCATTAAGCAGATACAAATCGTACACGGGAAAACTGTTAAATTTTTTTATTTTTTTAAATATAAATATTATAAAAATATAATTATCAAATATTTAATTTCTTTTTAAAATTAAACATATTTATATATTTGAGGTCACTTTCAAATTAAGATAACGAAATTACTTTATAAACTTATCCCACCATGATTTATTTAATCAAGCAATTATTAATTTGATGATAAGATCTCAACTTAAAAGAAAGATCTTAAAAATACATTATTTAAGATCACAAATTTTTTATTTTTTTTTACACACACTCTAAAGTCAAAAGTTATAGTATTACTATATATACAAAATGTGATTTATTATGCAAAAAGAGCGTTTAGAAATTGAACCATCCCGTCAAGACATATTCATGTGATCGACTTTGGGTGATGGCAAAGTGCATAGGTGTATGCATGACTTCCGTTACGATCCATTTAGATTTATAATTTTTGATATAATATGATAGGATATAAAAATAATTAAAATATAATATAAATATGTTATAATTAAACATAATATAAATATGATATAAATATATAAATATACTTAAATTTATATAATATAAATTATTAATTTATTAAAATTTATATAAAAATATAATATTTTAAACATAATTACAATAAAAAATAACTCAAATATAATATATATCTATGGATTAATCAACCCAATCCAATGCAATGATTGACGAGTAAACAAACGCAATACTACTTTGGTGAGAACTTGAGATTATTTATGACTGTCGTATAAGGCAGCCAAAATCTTACTTTCTCACTTTACAGAACAACTGTAACTTGCCCTTTTTTAATTCAGCATTACTTAAAGAATAGTGGGAATATCTTTAGTTGTCCCCTTTAATAAAGAAAGTTCCTCCTTTTTTATGCTGAATTGAAAATTAACCAAATGGTTGGAAGTCTTGAAAAACGAATACAGCATTTATACATAAACCTCTTTGTCACAGGCAAATGTATCCTTACTTTTTTCAAGATTTTTCCTCCAAAAGCCTCCCTTTGTCTGCTTGGCACGCGAAGAACAAGAAAGCTGCAAACTCATACAAAATCCTAACCCTTTCATTCCCTACCAAAAAAATTTAAAAAAAACAATAAGGGTAGAATAATGTCGATTCAGACACAGCAACCTCAGACGCAACAACCTGTTGTTGTTTACCCAAATAGTGTGTCGGGGCAAGCGTCGCCATCTCGTTCTCAGTCGGATGGATCGTTTGGAACAGTTTTTATAGTGCTGGCGGTGATCATTGTTATATCAGCTATTGCTTGCTTTCTGGGAAGACTCTGTCATCGGCGCATGAGTCGAACAACAAAGCCCTCCAAGCGAAAGCAAAACCATAATTTCCGTCCTAAAGAAAGGGACATCGAGTTCGGGTCTGATGGGAGGATTCCTACTGCCAAACCAGCTGGCCATGGTGACCCCAGCAAAGGGTTCAACTTCGAAATGCTTGGAAATGGAGATCCCGGAGAGTTCAGAATACCTGAAAATGGTTATCCTGCAGGATTTAGGATGCCTGGAAATGGAGATCACGTAGGGTTCAGAATGCCTGAAGAGCATGGGGATCGTGCAGGATTTAGAATGCCTGGAAATGAAGATCCCACAGGGTTCAGAATGCATCAAGAACGTGGGGATCCTGCAGGATTTCGAATGCCTGGAAATGATGATCCCACTGGATTCAGAATGCCAGGACATGGAGACATCAAATGTGAAGCCAAGCCTGTTGATGATGGAGGCCTAGAGGCCGCTGCATGGTATGGCTCAAAATAAACAAGTTCCTGGCTTGTTGTGGCCACTTTATTTTTATCTTCTTTTGTTTTTCCAAATTTTCAGCCATATCTAGTTTCATATAATTATGATCTGTTGCACATGTATTTATTTGCTTATATTGACCTTATAATATGGAAAAGATTTAGGGAAAGATATCAAATTTCCATATTAATCAACAATTTCTTGAATACAGATTCATCAAAAAAAATTTTTTTTTTGAAGTAACCATTGATTTTAATTTTTTTTATTGTATAGGATAAAAAAGCAAATTTTCCATCGCCAAACGATGAAAATGGGAAGTAGAAATTAGAAGTTCCTGGTTTTATTTTCTAGAATAATAAGTAAAATAACTAGAAGAAAAGTAGTGTAAACATTCCTTTTATAAGCGATTTATTGTTGACAATGTCAATTTTCTTTAAAGCAATCAAATGAATTTTGTATGTTAAAAGATTAATATTTTATATTAGAATGTTTGTATGTTTCTTTGAACGTAGTTAGTATGGTGCTTTATTTCTTGTAAAAGAACAGAAAAAAAATATATACATTTAATAAAATAGTTTCAGTATGCTTTAAAAACTTGACCTCTAATTTTAAATTGAGTTAGCCTAGAACCTCAAAAAGAAAATATGAGTAAACTGAGGAGGTATTCATCGGTAAAATCAAACTCGATTCGAATTTAAATATAATATTTATATCATTTATGCTTGTTTAAGTCTAATTTAACTTAATCTAAAATATGAATATCAAATTTTATCCAAATCTACTTATATTATACCATAAAAGGCATTTTACAGCATGTGAAAAGTGTTAACTAAAGTTAAAAAAATGCTTCCGTGCAGATAAGACAGCATATTTGCATGTTTTTAATATATGGCCGCAGCTTTTTCTCTCTAGCAGCACTTTTACGTGATATAACATCATTTATGTAAATGTTACTTATAACAGCATTTATACACTTTTTAAAAAACATTTCACTAAATGCTATCAAAACATATAAATTACAAGAAGTGAAAATGATTCTAAAAACATTATTGTAATGCTACCTATTATGAATTATAGCACTTTAAATTGCTTCTAAAAGCCATATAGGAGCACATTATTGTGCTACCCATTAATATAATTAATAGCAATTATAAGATGCTACTAAAAGTTACTTACGATTAATATATATATATATATATATATAAAATAAAATCATTTTGGATGTCACTATAAAATTATCTACAATCCCAATTAATTAATAAAGATGCAACAATTCATCCAATAGTATTTTATTCTAAATAAACAAGGAAACAAATAAGAATAATAATTGATCTTAACCATAGGAACGCATTCTTTTATAGTGTTTTTCCCCGAAAACAATGCTGTAAACAAATTTATATAGTTTCATATAGAGAACTATAACAAGTTTAGCTCAACAAATCTTTGAATTTAGCCACTAATTTCATGCATGTCCCAGCTTTGTGTAACTACAGTACTCCTCTCTAAAAATAAAATATTAATGTGTAAATGCCAAGTCAAGACAAGAAAAGAGCATAATAACAAAGCTTTATTGCATACTCACAATATCATATGTCTTTTGACCAGCATTTTTCAACTTCGTTGAAAATTGGACTAAGTAAATGAAATCTCATCTTATCCTTCTAATAACAGAGAACCAAGGTAACCGATAACACAAGGAAATGGAAGTTCCTAGGTAAAAGAAGAAAAAAGAAGCGTTTAGTGTACCATTACTAATATGCAATGTCAAAGATTTACCATTGGCATGTTGTATGAATTTTAAAAGTGCCTATAGCTAGAAATACAATGATTCTGATTTTTCTCTAAGACAAAGTAAAAACTGGAATGATATGCAGTCTGACTGAATTGGAGAATGAATCATAGAGTATGCGTACCTTCAGATACCTAATAAGCAAGCCTCAGATAATTCAGCTCGGCATGGTGATATCAAAATCCTTCATGAGCAGTAATATAATATCAATAAAACATCAATACTTCAAGGATGAATGAAAGAAATATAACAAAAGGCAATTTGCAAGTTAGCACTCAATAGAGCTTCCAAGAAATCAGCTATATTAGGCTGTGAAAGACAATAAATCACCTTGACAACAGCTTCAACAAGATTGATATGCTAAATAGCGATTTGATTCAAACACCCTCTTTACCCTGCAAAACATTTTATTGCATGATCAATGGATACAACGAACAATATAAGTGATAAAAGTGCAAAACAATGAGGAACCATACATGCCCAGAAGCAAAAAATTTCAAGTTGTGTAACGATACATATGAACTACAAATCCCAAGTGTTATTTTGTTTTAATGAAAAAGTCAGCATCCATAATGAAGTGTATTAACACCCAAAACGGTAAAAGAAAACAAACAGCGCTAGAAGATCTTACTAATGCCATATACCCCTGCTTCAAGCAATCCTTAATCAGGTTTCAGCTTCTTGTCTTCGCCGTTATAAAAACTAAAAAGGCTGGTTGGCGTACCTTGTTAGGGGAAAATGAAAAGACAGAGGGAGGATTTAGGCCACAAATACATTGCAGACGAGCTATGTAACCATATGGAGATGAAATCGCAAAAGCTAAGCGAATCGTGAAATCAGTCAAGCTAGTTGGGTAAAAATTCAGTTCATCATCAGCAACATAACAAAAAAAAACGAAGAAAAAGAATAGTACACTTACGTGATGGAAAAAGAGAATATGTTGAAACTCATAGATTTGACTCAAAAACAAGTATTTGATTGAAATTAAATAAAAACAGTGGAGAGAATTTTAGGGTTTGGGGAAATTATTTTTTTTTTAAGGTAAACGAGAGAAAGCAAGAAAGAAAGAGAAAGGGACGTAAAACATGTGGAAGGCAGGGACTTGAATTTTTGAATTATCTGGGCATGTCATATGTTTTTAATTTATGTTCTGAAATGAAACAGCTATTTCGTAGAGTAAAAATAGAATAGTTTAGTCTGATTAAAAAATAAAATATTATGAGATTTAAATTTTTAATAAATTTTTTTTAATTTTTTAAAATAATTTTGTATTTCGTTTAAGATCGAAAGAGTTATTCAGTGAAAAAAATATGAAATCAGTTATTGCATAGAATAAGCATATAGCGAATCAAACGATCATGTCATTATAATACGTTAAATTAGCCCGTAATATAATAGCTACTGAAGTAAACCAAGCATGTAGTTAGAGGTTAGGGGAGAGCACCGAAAAAAGGAAAATATTTAGGTATACAGTATGTTTGGTTTTATTTTAGGAGGGTTTGGCTCAAGTGATATTTCATTATCGGTCAAAATATGAGATTTTGTCATAGGATTATCATGTTTGGTACAAAAACATTCTTCAAGTTATATTATCTATAGTGTCAAGATTCGGTAATATAAAATGTAATCTCATGACCAATCTTTTTTCTAAGGTTATGTTACATAGGGGTAATGTAATATTTTTGTTACTTTTACCTCACATTTTTTTTATATTTTTTGTCTCTTTTGTCTTGAAATTATCATCAAATTACAAAAAGTACCATGATATTATCTTTTTATGATAATACTAAAATACTAATTAATAAATTAAATTATTATTATCTTTATACAAGATTAACTATATAGTAAATATTTTATATTTTTTAACTCTTTCAAATTTTTTAATCCTTTTAATTTTTTAAATTCTTTCAAGTTTTTATAAGAAGTATATTAATAAGTTAAAATTACTATCTCATATATTATTTTATTTTTACATTATTTTGAGACTTAAGTAATAGTGATCTTTTTTGTTAGAACTTAAAAATGTTTCGTCCTTAATAAATTGTAGTTTTCTTTTAGTTAGTAATTAAATTGTCTATCAAAATATGTTATATTAGTACAATAAGTTAATGAATATGTATAATTTTATAAATTTTATCATTTTAGTAATTAGTGAAACAAGAATACTTGCACAAACCAACGAAGTAAAGCCATTCTCAATGGTCCATGGCTTAAAATTTTAATAATATTATGAACCATTCATGAATAACACAACAAATCGAATTAAAATATTTATGGCTCCCACATAAATAAGGAGCTTGGTAACTTCTATAAAATGAGAATTTAAGAGAGTATAGAATAAGGATATACAAACAAGAACCAATCCCAATGGAAAGGCAGAATAAATTGGTTTTGTAAGTAATACTACTCCTAGGCCCCTAATATAAGGCTGGATCCCAGAAAAACTAAAAGAAAATCGTGTATTGGTCCAGACAAATCCATTCCATGTAAAATAAGATCATAAATAAATTAAAATGCTTTTCATGATCTTATTGACCCAACTAGGAATTCTTTTAGGCTAATTTAATAAAAGATACAAATTAAAAATCTTATATGTATGTTAACTAAATATAAGAATCTTATATGAAGGTTTACAAAAAAAAACACATATATAACATATTGTTGAGAATGTATCTCTGTCATTTTGCATGGAAAAATTCAACTACTAAAAGTAATATAACATTATTTGAATGACACTTCATTGGGATTAGAGATAGGTTTTTTTATTATTATTATTAGATACAGTTAATTTTAAGCCATTTTTTATTTTGCATTAAAAAATTTATCCTTCAATAAGCGATCATTAATATATTAATCAAATAAATATTATTCTTTGATATAAATAAAAATTATTCTTATTTGCTATAAAATTGAATTTTTTTAATATTTTGATTGGCTAATCAATTAAATAATAATATTGTCACTTAGAAATTTATTGAAGAGCAAAAGGCTATTTATATCTATAACCATAATGACTTTTAACTTTTTTTTAAATTTTTTTTATATAGCGTATGTAACATTCATTTTAATATTTTTAAAAGTATGGTAAATTATAAACATATCACAACGCAAAATAAATACTTTTAAAAAATTATGAAATGTTATATATTCTTTAAATATAAGGTTCCAACTTTTAAAATGCTACATAAGTGATAGCTTAAAAGTTTTTGACAACATTTTTAAAATATTAATAAAAAGTGTTGTTTCAAAAGTGATAGCTTAAAATTTTTTTATAACATTTTTAGAATGTTATTAAAAAAGTGTTGTTTATATTCATTTTTGGTGTAGTGTCGTGACTTAATTGAGAGTTGCTAGAGGCAATTACATAGCCTTCGCTTGTCTTCCACCCCACTTTGCTCATCTATCTAGCTTTTAGTCTATCGTTGTCGCTACCTCCAACGCTCACCATGACAAGAAGTGTGTTTTTCTTTTTCTCTTCTCTCTCTTAACTTAATTTTAATTTAACACTTTGTGATTTTCACTATTTTTTTTATTAGTCATTCACTTTTGATTTTACTATATATCAATTAGCTCTTTGTTTTTTGAAGTGATAATAATGATATTGTCTCGTATTTTTGTTTTTTGCTTATAAATGCTTTTTTCATTAAGTATTTTAATCTGTTTTATCATTTTAAACTAGTCCTATTTGAGATTGATAGCTACCTCTTTTTAAGAGTATGCTTGTACAAGATCAAATATTAATTCTTTTTCCTAGATATAAGCATATTTTAATACTCAAGTTACATCCATTTTTATTTTGCATATAAATGCGCCACTTAGAGTTAAACTTATAAATATATAAAAACTAAAAGCCTCCTATCATCTATTCTTTTGACATGTTGATTATCTAACTTAATGCCATGTTTCAATTAATTGAAGTACAATTTTATTATTAATCAATAAATTTTTTACATTGATTGTTTACCCAAATTTATAATTTATCATACATTATATAATATCTAATAAAAATATTTGCACGATCTTTAGCGAAAAATTTTTTTTTTTTTTATGTTTATAGCCAAACTGATTGACAAACGAAATGTCTTTAATAAATTTTATATATATATATATATATATTAACAATTTCAACCTAATTACATTTTACATTTCACATGAACAATCTAACTTGATGGCACCTGTAAAACCATTAATACAAATTCAAATTTAAAAGCTAAGTTCAAGTTCACAATAAAAAACAGATTAGTTACTTATCACAAGAAAAGAAAGAAAGATTAATTACTTTTCCAAATGAATAGATCACATATAATTGACTAATAGTGTTATCTGCTAATAACAAAATAATGAAATGAATTCAAGACTTGGCTAATTAAAAAATATTTTTTATTCAGATTTTTTTAAAAATTATTGAGTTACTGTACATTAACAAATTAACATGTAATCTCAAAATTACAATAACAAAAATAATTAAAATAAAACAAAATAACAAAATAAAATGATTTCCAAATGTAGATAAAAGTGTGTTGCCAATAAAAGAATATATCAAAACTCCCATTATGGTTTTTACATGAATGCCTTATGTCTATGTTTCTATTTTGCTTTTCTTCTTTTCCACTTAATACAATTCATATAATGTTAGAACACTTGAGATACTGGATTTTCTGCTTTGTATATTTCAAAGTGAAAAATTATGGTGCATAACTATTAATTTTATTATTTTATTTTATTGTTTTACATGTTTCTTGTTTTATTAACTTTTTCATATAAAAGAACTCAAAATCTACCGATTGTAATTATATTTTTCTCTTTATTATTCAAATTAATTATCATATTAATCTTTTTTTTTTCTTTTGATCTGTATGCTCATTTGACATGTTATGTCTTTTTGACTCTGAACTTATAATTTTCATCCATAATACAGTAAAAATGAAAAATTTTTAAACGGACAAAAATAATAATAATTATTATTTATTTTATTTTTCATTATAAGTATCTTTATTATTAATAAAAATTAATTTAATTAAAATTTTTTTATTAAATGTAATATTTATTATTATATAATAACCATTAAAAAAATATTTTATTATAATATTATCTATAAAGAATAGTTTCAAAAAAAATCCACTGATTAATGCAGAACATGTCTCCGGCCTACTTGCTCGACACGTGGTCGGAGCAATCCCTAAGGATTTTAATTTTTTTTTTTTAGTTTTTTAATTTAAAGTTTTAGATAAGTTTTTCAATTTATTTTAAAATTATGTATTCTAAAGTGATCGGTTCATTTAAAAATTTATAAATTAATTTGACATTTATATTTGAAAAAAAATTATTTTATTAAATAATTTTAGGTGTTTTAGTTTTTTTAATTTTATTTTAAAATTATGTGTTTAAAAAAATTAATTCACATAATAATTTAAGAATCGATTTAGAATTCGTACTCGATTTGTTTAAAAAAATATTTATTATTTATTATTTATATTTTTTTATTAAGAGATTGAGTTATATGATAATTTATAGACCGATTTAGAATTCGTACTCAGTCCGCTTGAACAAAATAAAATTTTACCAATTATTTTAGATTTTTTTATATTTAAATTTTTATTTATATTATATTTTTAAATAATGTTTTTGGAGGAGTTTTAATATGCTTAGCCTGCGCAGGTTAATATAAAATACGTGACAAATATGAAAAAAATTATTTTATTAATTAATTATTTTTATTTAATTATTTATTTAAAAAGAAAGATTGAAAGGTCAATTTATCAATCAATTTAAGATAAGTTAAATGCTCATTTAGCCTTTGTGATGTAGTCTAATGTTTAATGTATATCTAAAAAAAAATTATAAACTTACACTCATATTTTCATTGCGTCATATATAATACTTTTATAAATTATTATTATTAATTAATTATTGATGTGCTAATTATTAATTAACAAAAATTTAAAATATAATATTAATATTATACCATTGTGAAAATAAAAACATAAAAAATATAATATCTTTGCTTGAATTGATATGCAAAATATCTGGATTGACGACCGAGTGCCAGATAGATGAGAGGATCATATTTTTCTCTATCCGCTATATTCCTACCAATTACGCAAAAATCGGCTAGAGATGATAGTTTGGGTTCTTCAAAATTGCCCCTTTTTAACTTCCCTGTCCATCTTTGCTGAAAGTTTTTTCTTTATCCATCTTTACTTTGGCTTTGGAAGCTTCGAGGTTAAGCTGCAACTATTTTCCTTTTTAATTGAAAAAAAGAAAAAAACTCTTTTATTCAAAATCCCCTAAATAACCTCCAACATATATTTTATGCCACATCTTAGTTGGCATAAGTTTATGCTTGCTAGATCTCAAGTCAAACAATCAAAGTGAATTAGCGGACAGCTTTTATATTTTGTTATAGATAGAAGTAGAAATATTCACCCGATAAACTTTGAGTATAATATTTATATTAATGAACATGAAATTTAAATATAATAATTAAAATTTTAAGTTAATAAATTTAGAGTTTAAAGTAAATTATTACGAGAAATTATGTAAAATTTTTTTTGTTTGAATGTAACTTTTAAATCAAGATATAAATGTCTAAAATTACTAAATTTTAATATAGACAAATGATATCTTCCTATCATTATATAATATGTTACATAAAATTTGATAGTTATTTGAATGGTTTCAATTACAACTTATAATTTTAGACATAATATGATTATATAATATGAGAAAAATAATTAAAATAAGGCACATTGTGAAAAATATGAGCATAACATGAACATTAGAATGTGTCAAAATTCTATATAAAATAAATTATATAATACCTTACTATAAAATTTATATAAATTTATAATATGTTGAATATGAGTATGACACAAAAAAAATAAATATATAATACCTTGAAAATAAATAGTAAAATGTATCAAAATTTATATAAATATATAATAGCTTGAACATAACTATGACCTAAAAAAGTAACATAAAAATGACAATATATGACTAAAATAGGGATTACACTGGCAATTTCGAATAACACAGTAAAGAAAAATAATTAAAACATAATAAGGCATGAAATATAAAATAAACATAAAAGAAACACACAAACATATCAAAATTTATGTACAATAAATTATTAATGTATCAAAATATATAATACCTTTAAGTACTATTATGATATAAACAAATACAATACGGACACAAATCTTTTTTTTAATCTTTCCTTCTTTCCTTTTTCTCTTTATTCTCTTTACCCTCTTTTTCTTTTTTTTTTTCATAAAAAAATAAATAAATAAAATCTTTTTTTTTCATAAAAAAATAAATAAATAAAATTTACCATGTGTTAAGCCTCGGAGCAAACTCTCTCAAATTGAAGGAATGCTTTAATCTATTGCAATATATATATATATATATATATGAAAAACACAACAGAAATTATACAGTTCAAATTAAGAGAAAAAGAAAGAATCTAAAAGGTAAAATTTTAAAAAGCAATTGAAAGCAAAAAAATAAAAATAAAAAAAAAGAGCGAAAAACCGATTAAAATACCTTTTTAAAAAAAAACTGTGGTCAACATTTAAACTTTATTTCTAAAATATATTTATACTAATATTTGCAAACAGATTTTGTTAAAAAAATATTTTTAGCCCTAATAAAATTTTAATGATTATAACTTTAATTTTTTAAGAAAAATCTTTAAATAGACTATAAATACTTTTTATTTATGAAGATTAAATATGAATTTTGTATTTTTAAATTAAAAAACTAATGAAATTATAAAAAATAAAAGCTCAAAGTGACATAACTTCTTGCAGTATTTCCCGTACAATTGGCCCTTTTTTTTGAATTTTACCTTTAGCAACTCCTATGTTCAGAGTAAGATATTATCTAATTGACTGCGAATTACAAAGATCTGAAAAAGTTCTATTGCTATTTCGCGAGGCAATCCACAACGATGTAATAAAAGTGGAAGGTCAACAACAACGACAGAACGTCCCGAATAACTGACTTGTTTGCCAAGCAAAGTACAAAAACTCTGCCTCATATAAAAAAAAATTTTACTTTGAGGGTTTTGAAATGTCAACACTATCTATGTATTAATCTAAATCTAAATCTAAATCTTTATATTCAATTAAAAACTATTATGAATAGATTCAAATCATTTTTTAATTTTTTATTAAAAATAATTTGGTTAAAATACAAGAATTAAACTCTAAAAATTGCATCTTTAGAACAAAGTTTTTTCAGGCATTGGATAAAATGTGGGGTTGACTAAGAAAAAGAGAAATCGTGTCAATTTATAAAAGCCTCAAAAGTCAACTATATATTTAAGGTAAAACTTAAGTAAAAAGTTTTCAAATTTTCTTATGGGTGGTGGTTTTATTATAACCAAGACAGGAAATAGAACTTGGTTTGAAGTGTTGGAGCTAATTTCCCTACCAAAATTCGTTGTCAAATTTCACTTGCATTTCGTTCACCTTCCTAATTAGGTTTATCTATTGAGTTACGTAAGACAGGACCCATACACTCAATTGCTCCAAAAATATCAAATGCATGATGCATACAAGTTGGCCCAAGGAGTTTGAGGGGTAAAAAGGCTGGGCCAAGGAAATGGTTGTTAAATGCAAAAAAAAAAATTGTGGGGTAGATCTAACAATAAAATACATCTGATTCACCTAAGCCAGTAACTTGCTAAAAACCAGTTAATGGTCATAAAAGATGGGAAATATATTTGGAAAATAGGTAAGTCTAGATCATTGTAATAGTTACCATACCGATTTTAAGATAAAAAAAATTGTACGAATATCATATTATTATGATTCTTATATCAACTTATATCACTCGATATAAGATTTTATTTTTTAATAAAATTTTTACTAATCTGTATTTTTAAACTAACTTTTAATTTTTTATCTTCATCATTTTTATTTTTAATTAAATTTAAAAATAATATATATTCATTAAATTAGTATGTAATTTTATAATTATTTTATTTATTTGAGTTTAAAAATTTTAAAAATTAAAAATTTATATTTTTAAAATTTATATTTGCATATAAACGTATATATGTTTAGATAAATATGTAATGAAAGTATATTGACATAATATATATTCTATTAAGTAATTTGACAATAATATATATAAGGAGGGATCTGCTTACACTGATATAAAACTAAAGTAATTTGTACACTTACATAACTTCTTATAAGATTTATATAATATGCATTTGCATAATTAAATAAAAGTGGATCCCTTATATATGTATTCTAAATTATAGCACACCCATTATGTAAGTGATTTAAAAATATAAATAAAAATTTATTTTTTAAAATATCTATAATTAATGGATAATTTTTTTATAAAAAAATATAAATTTATTTGATTTTAATAAGTTAACTCTTTTAAATTTAATAAATTAAAAATAATATTAAATTTAATTATTTTTATTTTATATAATGTCCACATATATATATATATATATATATATATATGGTTTCTGGATGTTAACCGGAAAAGTTGTTAGTGGCTCAACCCATCTAATTTTTTCAGTACAACGAGATAGTATTTTTTGTTGAATAAATGAAATCGTAAATTAAAAATTAAAAAAAATGTATATAAATATTAAATTTGAAATTAGATATCACTAATGAACCAACGCATCTATTACTATTAGCCAACTCTACCTCATACTACTCGGTAGGGTGGGCTACACGCCTACAGTCCAAGGAGAACCTGTGGAAAAGTAGAGATCCGCGCGCCTAAACCTTGGCTGCATGTTAGCAACTTGGCATCGTCAACCAAGAATTGGTCATTCAAGTTTGACGAAGCTACGCAGTCAAATTCAAAATAACAAAATAAAGGAAAAAAAAACTGCTTAAATTGGAAAGTTCCAAGTTGCCAACGTGGGGAATTTGGGAGGGGGTAGAACAGCCCCATAAATTAATCTGCCAAATGCTAATATATTTAATTCTTTCCGACTCAAAGTGAACAATCGTTTCTATTCTTATCCGATTTCCAATTATTTGAACAATCGTTTTCTTAGGTCCCTTGATTAGACCCACTACTCTAATAAATTAAGGACATCTAATATAAGCCACCTAATAATTTCATCATACATTGGCAGCCGTTTTTCTTCCAACAAAAAAACAATATAACCCAATCCCCACAATTACAAATAGATTGTAAGATTTTAGTAATTTAAATTTATATTTAATTTAATTAATTTATATAATTATAATATTAATAATTTTTTTATTTTTAAATTATAATTTATTTATAATTATTATCAAATATACTGATAATAAATTTTTTTAAATTTTATAAATAAAATTAAAAATTATAATATATTTTATTTATTTTTTAAATATACACTGAATACATATTATAATTTTTTAAATTTATTAATAAAATTAACAAATTTTTATTATCAATATACCTTATAATAATTACTTTTTATAAAAAAAAAAAAAAGCAAATTTGAAGGTCAATGTTTCCGCCTAGAAGAGCCTAAATTGGAGTTGGACCAAACAAAGTCGTCCCAACACATTTGAGTTGGGATAATAACCAATTGGTTTCAGATTGTCTCGTAACTTGTCCCACCTTGAATTGTAAATGTCTTACTGGCAGCCGAACTTCCGACATTGGAAGTTCCCAAATTAATTGACCTTGTCAACATATTTTCTTGATTGTGTTTACACCGCCACCAGTACTTCGAGATTAGCTCCTTAAATCCCAAGTAAAATCTTTGATCCAATAGACCATCAGACGACAATATATATATAAATATATAAAAACACAAAAGTCCTAATCTGCCCTGTGACCTTGATGCACCTTAAAAAATTGTTACATTGTCGTCACTTCAAACCTCAGCTGGGGGTGGGTGACAAGATAATTCATACTTTAAGTTTTCAATGACATGACATTCAATTAAAATAAAATTGAATTTAAGATTAATTTAGGACATATAAAAAATAACATTTAATAAAATAAATTTTTAAATTTTAGTATTTAAATTCTTTTATTTATTTTTAAATTATAATTTTTTATCGTATAAAAAAATTTAAAAGTAAAATTTGCATACAATAAAGATAAATCAAATTCTTTAGTGAGAACATCTATGATTTTTGTTAGAATTTTAAAAGAAAAAAAGTGGTTATGAACATTATTTAATCAGAAGCAAGGATTTTATCTACTATACTTTAAGTAGTGGTAATTTTCACTGATTTTATTTAATCACTTTTTTTAAAAAATTAAAATACTATTATTTTTAATTAAAAAATTATATCATATATATGTTTTCAAATAATTTTTTTGATATTTTTTAAAATAAAATCTTAACTACTATCTCCAAACCCTTAATTTAATTTATAAATAACAAAAACAATAACTTAGAAATAGTTACATTACATATAATTTAGCAAAAATTATTGTAATTGTTGTAGTTATTGAAATTTAACATCCTTGAAAAGGGAGTGTAAAAAGCACCTCTTAGACTTTAAGGCTCACCAACTGTTTTGGGGAAATACCCGATACAGGTGTACCACCCAACAACCACCAAAAATTCCCGCTGTTGATTGCACCTTTTTCTTAATTATCAGACCGAAGTCCCCTAATCCCAACAAAAATTTGTTTGGCCATCAACCACTTACGTTTTATTTTTTCATACCAATATAATAGATTTTGGTTAAGGAACGTTTTTAGAATATTTAATTTAAAATTAATTAGTATATTATTTATAATAATGATATTGTCTTAAATAGACAATTTTATTCTTCATTTTCAATTAGTTAATAGAAGAGAGCACTCATTACAATAATATCTTCATTATATGTATTAAAAATAATTAAAATTATTAATTATTATATTTAATAAATATTATTAAGAATAGTGTATTAACTGATTTTAAAGAATACCTCACAAATACCAATAATCACAACCCTACTTTAAATGGTTTGCTTAAAAAGTACTTTTAGAGAACTTATCAGCAAAATCTTAAGTTTAATTCAAGATTAACAAATTTCCTTTGGACAGAAATACCCTTGTTCCCTCAGGCAAGTTCCCATGTATCCCATTACATCACGCATGATGCATCCGGCCACCAAATCATAGATGTGAAAAAGTTAATTTTGTTATATATATATATATATATATATTGCACATTGCGTATATCATTAAATTGACTTTTGACTTTTCAGGAGATGATCGTTTGTTTTTATTTAATTAATTTATGTAATTGTTTATTAAAAAAATTAATAATAAACGGATTTTTACTTCAAATCTCAAACATCTTCTGTTTAATATAGACTTGAAACTTTATTTATACTGAAAAAAAAAAATTGCTAAATGCGGATGAGCCGAGGATCAGGTCAACCCCAAACACGTTCATCCTTCTAGATGCTCACGCTCACGGGGGGAGGAGAGCTCTATAGCCGTCTCTTACAGCATATATGAATACGTGTTACTTGTCCATCACGCACCCTTGCCCGCGCCCTCGCCCTTTACTTTGCCTTTCTACATTTGTTTTCGAATAATAATTTAATTTTCGTGACAAAAATGTTGCTTCCAATCGGAATATTTATAGATATTTTAGAAAATTTGTTCTTCATTATTAATACATGGGCATATATTATTTAATAATAAAAAGTTCAATACAATTCATTTATTGATTGAAATCAAAATCAATTATTAAATTAAATATATTTATTTTAATATGATAAATATTTAAATTATATTATATATTTTATTTGAAAATTATTTCGAACAATATTTTATTCATATAATAATAATGAAATGAAAATTTTAATGAATAATGAAAGCAATAAAAAAATGTTATCTAGAAAAAAAAAAAAGCAAAATTAAATCCCCACACATTTCGCCTCACATTAGCTTCTCTTTTTGTTCATTTCCTTGCATTTACATTTTCGCTGTATAATATTTCCGCGTTCATATTGTTATTTATTATTATTTAAATTAAAAAAAAGCGTGGAAGTTTCCATCGTTCCTACAGCCAAGCACCTCGCTATTAAAACCCGACAAAAGCCACAGCTTCAAACCGACGTTTTAATTTATTTCTCCATCTGGCGCTAAGATACTGAAAGGATTGATTTTGGTGGTTGTTGATTTTGGTTAGAGATGCAAGTCATGAGTTCTTCTCCGTCTTTGTCTTCCAGCTTTAGTAATCTCTCCGGAACAGGATTTCAGGATGCCGCCGCCAAATTTGGCCATGATTTTGGAGCTAAACTACAGCTCAAAACCGAGGAGCCAAGCAAGGAACAAGAAGAGAAAGTAAACAATCAGCCGGAAATGGAAGAGGAAGAGGAAGAGGAAGAGGAAGAGGAAGATGGTGACCGAGAGGAAGAAGAAGAGGAAGAGGAAGAGGAAGAGGAAGAATTTTCATTTGTTTGTTTAAATCCCGATGGATCCCCGATTTCTGCGGACGACGTGTTCCAAAACGGTCAGATCCGTCCGGTTTTTCCGTTATTTAACCAAGATCTCCTCTATGCTAACGATGATGGCTCCTTTTTGAAGTCTGAAGAGGGTGACGCCACCCTACGGCCTCCGTTGAGGAAGCTTTTCGTGGAGGATTCACCGGACACACAGTCGTCGAGCTCGTCGGAGCCGGCGGGACCGTACTGCGAGTGGAGAGGTGGAAGAACCGTAGAGGAAGCCTCACCGCACACGTGTAAGAAGAGCAACTCCACAGGGTTCTCCAAGCTTTGGAGGTTCAGAGATTTGAAGCTTCGAAGCAACAGCGACGGCAAAGACGCGTTCGTCTTCTTAAGCCATCCCCCTTCTTCGTCGGCTCCGTCGGTAAAAACTGAGAAGAAAAACGAAAAAGAAGAGAAGAATGCAAAGGTGAAAGCAAGCGGAGAGAAACCAAAGGTGAAGAAAGAGAAGAGCGGTAAAACGGCGTCGCAATCAGCTCACGAAAAGCTTTACGTTAAAAACAGAGCCATGAAGGAAGGCGATAAACGGCGGTCGTATTTGCCGTATAGGCAGGTCGGGTTTTTTACTAACGTCAATGGTCTAAGCAGAAATGTTCATCCATTTTAGGTTTTTAATTAATTAAATTAAATTAAAATTATTTTTTTCTTACTACTAAATTTTAATTTGATTAGTTTTATTTTATTTTATTTTTTGTAAATATTGGGAGTATAATATTTGATGTAGTTATAATTTGTTTATATAAAACTTACTGGATACCTCCAACAATTTAAAAATTTATTGTGCTATAAGAACTTATTATCTATTTTTTATTTTAACTATTAATTTTTTTTATATAGTTTTTATGAGACAATATATATATATATATATATATCTCAAGACTGGAGGCTTATCGTGTAAAATAATAGATCTCATTTCCAACGCGATGAATGATTAGTATGAGTATGGATCATGTTTATCTTCATAATTAAAGAGATTAATAGCATCTTAATCATATTTATTAAAGTTTAATTACGTTAAACACTAATGAACCCCTATCTTGGATTAAAAAAATAAATTTCCACAATTTAAAGATTTTCCTAATTAAGAAGACAAATATAAGAGATAATGGAATAGGAGATTTAATCTAATTAATTTAGGACTTAATATTTTATAACATCCATTATAAATATATATATATAGAGAGAGAGGGAGAGAGAGAGAGAGAGAGAGAGAGATAATGGTAGTACAAATTAACAAACATAAAGTCCATTTGACAACAAAAGTTATTTTCTTCAAAAGAATAAGATACAATTAGTTTGCAGTAGAGACGGTTTTGGTACTTTGGGTTGGAAGCATTGTATTTGTCTTCTCAAAACCTAAATTCACTACCTTCAAAAGCTCCTAACAATTTTACCAATTCCCCCTTCCCCAACACCCCATAAACCTGATATTGCTTCTATATTTTAGAAAATTTTAGTATGGTTTATCGCCAATCAATAAACCAGATATTTTTTATTCATACGAAACATACTAATTTCTTTAGGGTTTGAAGGCACAATTTTAGGAGCATAATAAATATTCGATCTTTCCTTAAACAAAGTTATAACAAAGTTTTCATCCCCAACCCCAAACGTGTTGTTTTTAGTATTTCATTCATACTAAGAAATTTCCGGGGAATTTGGGAATTTGTAAAGCTACATGCTTTGGACTGGATTTCCCAGCATTTTCCTTTTTCATCACGAGATGGAACGAACGTGTAAAGAAATTTCAGAGAGAAAAAAAAAAAACAAAAAAAAAAAAGAAACCCTTTGATTCTCGCAAAAGACATGTCTGGATTTGACAGCTCACAGTTTCTTTTCTTTGTTATGTTGGCAGATATGTGGGGCCCTTTTTTTTTTTAGTTGTTGTTTGGATAAGCAGAAAAGTGGGCTTCACTCACTGCTTTCTGTTTAACTCCGTGACAAAGCTAAAACTTTATTTAACACCGCCCGATTCCATAAAGGGGCCAACCATCCTTCACCAGACCTTTTTCACAGTCGGCCCAACCTGTGGACCACATCAACCCCTTCGTTGCCTTTCAATAAATCTATAATTATGAACATAATATGAAAATTTGTTACACTAACATAACACGAATTATTTAATAAAAATAATATGTAATATTTAAACACGATTAATATAACTCAGTCAACATATAGATGGTATTCACGTTCAAAATTTTAATATATTTAATAACTTTTATTGTGGATATATTTAGAAAAAAAAAAAAAACACACACACAGAGCACAAAGGCAATTATCATTTATCAGGTCTAGCTTTACAACTGTCCTCGGTTTTATAAGCAGTTTGTTTGGGTCTGGGTCTGAATTTTCCAAATGGAATCCTGAATCAAATTATTATCATGGAAATAGTTTTCACCATCTAGTCCATGTCCTAGACCAAAAGTAATGGTGTTTGCAGGCTTTTGATATGAATTATAAGATCCCGAAAAGAAGAGAAATAAAGGTCACAGAATAAGTTCCTGTTGGCATTTATATTAATGGAATCAGAACTTTACATATTCGTCTCTCTCTCTCTCTCTCTCTCTCTCTCTCTCTCTCTCTCTATATATATATATATATATATATATATATATATATAT